>CAMOHE010002741.1:52875-140161 GCA_946598075.1 Artocarpus hirsutus
ACAAATAACATCTGCTGTCACTTTCATGAAAATATTTTATATTTACAAGTAAAATTTAGAAGTCTATGCATAGGCGGCGGAAGGTTTTAGTGAGAAGGAACATTTTTTTTTTTTTTGGAAATTTATAGTGTGTTTACCAAACTTAACTTTAATTCATCAGCTTTAACTCAAATAATATAAAACTCATATATGATACAGTGTAAGATTTTCATATATTACAATACTTTCAATTACGATTTTTCGTTCTAATTCACTTTTTAAGTACCCTACTAGTTTTATTTTTAATTTTTGTTTTAAAATTTAGTTGTGTCCCTATTCGGTGAAAAAAAATTAAAACTATGCTCCTTTTAAATAGTTGAAATATATAATTACATCTTTTATTCAAAATAATTGTCTCTTATATTTTTTTTATAGTGTATTGTCTGAAAATATTTTATGGCTCCATCATTATATGTTATATCTGGTCCCCGTCCCATGTGTTTATCATCATGCTAATGAAAGTAATTTTTTTTATTTAAAATATACGCGGTTCGATTTTCAACGCGAAAGCTAAATATAAATTTATCATCATAATGTGTTTTTTCTTATTATTGGTAAGGTAATTATTAGCCATAGCTATTGGTACGTACCTCTTATAACTTGGCACGACAGATGGCCTTTTTAGAAGGAAAAAAAAAAAAAAAAAAAACTTTGAGACTAATGGTGGAAGTATTAATTGGATAAAAAGGACTTAAAATTAGTGAACAAACTGGAAACCTATCGACTGATATTAATTCTGGTTCATTTATCTTCAGAAGTAGGTATAAAGGGGCCTACTTTAACTTATTTTCTTCAACTCTTGCAATTTCCTTCTTCATATAATAAAGCCAAAAGCATCAACATCTGATGTTCATCACGCTATTATAAATTTCAGCGCAGAATGCATATTAAATGTGGGACAACTACGTCACATACGAGGAACACTTGACTGTATTGGACAAATCAAGAGTAGTTGCAGGCATAATTAACTGCTCAACTATACAATGGACTTAGATCCTTTTGTAAGAAAGAAAAACGCTAAAATCATTATCCTTATCACTCTTTTTCACACTCTTTTTTTATCATTTTTTATTACAACCTTGGCATTGTATTTTTCTATTAATAAAAAAAAGTAAAAATTACATAATCTGTCTATTTTTTAAGGAGTAAATTAATATCTGTTTTCGTTATACAAGTATCACTTATATGTCTCTTTTTTTAAAATTTCATATATTCAAAACCCTAAAATACCATCTAACTAAATATTATCATGTATTTACATTTTTATAACAAATTTTCTTATTTTTTGAATAGTTAAATTAAAGAAAAAATATATACGTATATTTCTTATTTTAACATATTACATTGATGCATTATCATTATTACTTGAAGTCTTAAAAAATATAATGAATGTCATTATATATCATTATCATTGCGTATCATTAACTTGATGATATATCAATTATATAATCAGTGTGACACATGAAAAGACTCAATAATACTGTGTCATTAATTTAATTATAATACCCTAATTTTAATTTGTCGGTAAAACTATATCATTAATTTAATTACAACATCTTAATTCTAATTTATTGGTAAATCCAACTTGTTGATAAAAAATTTCATCTTTGTAGGGAATTTTAAAATCCTTATTTTAGATACCAATTTAAATTTAAGCAACAAACATCCTAATTCTAAGGATTTTTTTAAATATAATAATATAATAATCCGTTTGAAATCTTAAATATGTATATTATAGTTATTCTAAAAAAATAAATTAAAACTAACAATATCATTATTATGGCCATTAATACCTTTATACATATGCATTGGGACATATAAAGAATATTCATGTACTGTAGATATATTTTAATTCTACAAATTAAAAAAAGCCGCATGTCTCATTAATTTAAAATCAGTGACTAGATTGCTTTTTTTTTTTTACGTTTTTCTTAAAAAAAATAGAAAAGAATATATTTGTATATATAACGTTAAAAAATAATTATTCTAAAAAAACCGTAATATATATAACTCTTATTACGTGGAATACAATTTACCAAACATATATATATATATATAACATTAAAAATATAAGTATTTAAAAAAAAGTAATATATATAACTCTTATTATGTGGATATACAGTTTACCAATTTTGTGGATATAAGTTTTTTTTTTTTGTAAACATTATATAAATCTTTATATATTACTGAACGAAATCGTATATTTTTTTTTTTAAAAAAAAGAATATCGTACATGCTTTTATATATATGTACACATCATTTAAAAGATTGCAAAGTAAATGTATCTGATTGCAAGTCATTTATATATATTTGTTGAAAAACTAACAACATACATGTAGTTGTTTAAAAAATAAACAAAATAACAAAATGCCAAATACCAATTTTTTTCTTTTTAAGAAATAACATGATAAATATATTAGAGTGACACAGTGTAAAAAAAAAGTGAAACAATGGTTTGTTGTTATACTTCATTTTTATTGCAAAATGTGTTGACATATGATAAGAGTAGAAGATAGAGGGTAACAAAAAGAGTGTCAAAGATAGCGTGTCTATCATTTCTCGTCAACAAATGTTGTCTTGATCCCTGCCCACTCAATAAAATAAGGCAACATCACTAACGAGAATAAATTCTTAAAATAAAATTCTAAAATACATTATTTTAGTTTAGTTATCTTAGATGTTTTATGAATAAACAACTAAATTATAATTAAGAGAATAAATTTATATATTTTTGAAAATTATCTAATAGTCATTGAAAATTTTTGAGTAAATTTAAATACGGTATATTTCTCAAAAGGTTTCAATAAATTATTTATAATTTCGAAGTAAAATAATTCAAATTTTGTTACTGATATATTGCTAGACAAAAACAAGGTTTACCAAGGTCCCTAATCTGTTATTGATTGTCGTTTCTAACAATGTGAAAACAGCTTAGAAAAGTAAAACCAAAGGGATCCAAAATTTAGGTCTCAAATAGAACATTTTCTTAGCCGTATTAAATAAATTGTTCCAAAGGCGCAACTTGATTAGAGATTAGCCAAACTGTTTTGGCATATAAATTTTAATCAGTAATAAGTAATAAGTGATAATGTCTTTTTCCCTATTTCTAATTTCCTATATTTAATCATGACTTGGGGGTTCTCATAAAAGTTGCTTTTTGGGAGCTATAAACTCAAGAGTAGAGACATACCCATAAATTTTCCAACCAATTTTAGGTGGTTAACAACCAAGACTAATTTATTACACACGCACACATAAATATAATATGTCACAACCAAGTGGAAGATACACGATACAATATGTGTTTATGTGTGTATATATGTGTATATATATGTATGTATATTTGGCATTGACTTGCTCCACTAAATGTCAATATCTTCGACCAAATTGGTGGGCGAAGGAATAGAAACACTAGAATAGTCTAGTTCTGAGTCCGAGGATATTTATTTATTTTTTGTGTGACGACTTTGGCCTAAAACCATATGTAGGCGACGGCCGACTAAATGGTTGGTAAAGCTCGATCCAAAAGAAGGTCATGGTCAAAACTTGCAAAGCATTTTTATATTGAAAAGAAAAATGGAATGTGATTTTAGTTTGGACAAACTTTGAACTCATTTTGGCCTAACTCAAATAAGGTTTAATTTGGTGACAACGTGCTTTAATCTCATAGCTAGGTTCATGTGTGGGAGATTAAGTCTCCTTATATAAGAGAAAATAAATAAAGTTTATAGTCTCTCTCTCTCTCTCTCTCTCTCTCTCTCTCTCTAGATATGTGAGTTGGTTATGATCTTTATTTTTGTCGGATAGTATTTGATGACTATTTGTTTGCCTATTCCTTTGGAAATGGAGGAAATTTAGGTTGTGGTCATGTGACTTCGAAATATTTATGGTATAGGGCAAGTGAATCTAAATAATATTGTTTATATATAATAAAAACAAAAAAAAAAAAAGGAACGTCATTGAGTGAAAAAGGCATATACATACACACATACATATATACATAATACAATACTGGAAAATAAAAGATGGAAAAAAAAGACAGATTTAATATGGTTTGTCAGTATATCTGCAGCTACAAACTAGAAAAAGGATAAAATTCTCTAGTTTAGGTATTATAAACAGGTTTTATATACATGCATATTATAAAATTTATATAGGAGTAAGTTACTTAAAACTAAAATAAAGACATTTTTAATAATAAATAAATAAAAATAAAGTCAAAACTACTGATATATATATAGTTTCCCTAATTGAAAGGATTCGAGAAATTTCATGAAGTTGGTGTGTGCGAGAGCTTGCATGATTTTATGGGTGGGACAGAGCCCACGGGCTATTAAAAAAAGTATTGACGGCGTCATGTATATCATGCTTCAAGAATAGGATTTTAAAACTTGGAAGAATACAATTGAGGTTACTTAATTTGACCCTACGGGTGAGATATATGATATTGCATGCTTCACGGGTAAACAAAAAGATGGGCTTATAATTTTGTGAACTCATTCTAAAGACAAATGAATTTGCCGGAGTAAGCTAAGACATTGGCAAATGGTAAACGAAATCAATTGCTTCATGGCATGTTTGTTTCGTTTGTTTAGTCTAGTTTGGCCAGTCTAAATGGCTGTCGCTTGTATGAATTAATGTTTGGTAACATATTTAATTTAAACTATATTGATAGTTCAAATGGAGTTGAACTGTCCAACTTGAAATTCAAATACTTTTTAATTCAATATTTTGAACCAATATTAAAAGATGATTTCAACTTTTATATATTTGTATTTCTAATTTAATACTATTACTTCATATTTATTTTTTATCAATAACTTCTTTTATATATTTTATTTTTATTTTTGAAATAAATAAATTTTTCATGCGTCAAATTAGAGTTATTATCCAAACACAAATTTGATTTAGATTTTCTATTTAGATTCATACTTTAACTGTACATCCAAATGCCCATTTGCAATATTTTTGTTTAAATTACACAGTTTAGATTTTTCTGTTCAAATAAAAAAAAGTTCAAATCAATACAATTCGAACCGGCGAACCAAAAAGAGGTTTAGTTTTCTAAGTGGCATTAAATCAGTACCGAAGAAAAAACAAATACAAATGGACACGTCCATAGTGTCTGTGAAAAGCCTTAAAAAGTTTAAGGTAGCTAATTCATTGGATTAAACGAAATTGTATGATATACGGAAAGAGTTCAGCATTCTAAACCCAGATTACCTGATAATTTAAAGCATTCATGAGGCAATAGCAAGCACAATTGTAATAATTCCACAAAATGTAAAATTGAATCGTTCCCTTCCTAAATTAAAAAAATGCATTCATAAGATAGTAAAGTATATAGTCTTGTAATAACTCCACACTTGACTTTATTAAGAGATATAAAATACAAATCGCCCCACTTTTAAAATTTAAAATAAAAAAAAAAATTGCATTCATGCGAGCTTCAAGTAAAAAAAGACAAACAAGCAAACATTCATGAGAGGAATCAATTATGGAACAAATTTTCATGCTAGATCTCTCGCCTTGTTGAAACCCTCAACAATTAATTACACATACAGCTAGCTACTTGCAGTTACTTATAATGTTAAATTAGTAAAATCCTGTGTTTGGAAGTTCCATTTATTAATGTGTTTATTATTCCCAAATCCTCCCTACCCTCGCCAAAATCACACAATATTTCGTTTACAGTTCCTGCCAAGTCAGATGGACATCTATATGTTTAGTTTCAATCATGTGCAAGCGTTTGCTTGCCATGCAATACTCGACTCAAGGCAACGCCGCATTTGAAACGTTATTGTGCTTATAATCAGCTTATGAATATACCTAGCTATAGCTATACATGCATAATAAAGCGTCTCCTACCATGTCATTATAACATATATATAATTGCACATGCATATACATAATCACACACATATAAATACGTATTTTTATAACTTATTAGTTTCCTACCATGTCGTTATAAGTTAGGGTTAATTCTAGTACTTTTTTGCTCCTCAAATATTAACAGTCTCATTTTAACCTTTAAACTTTCAATTGACACATTAATAATTTCTAAGCATTCTAAATATTATGCCAGTGGTATCCTATACAACATAAACCTTAAAAATTGACGAATTTTATAATGTGAGTGTACGTGGTCTAGTTCAAATGCCTAGTTATAAATCAAATATTTAAAAGTAATTTTACTATATTACCCCTCATTAAAGAATCTGGTATACATCGCAGATAGAATCAGTCAGAATATTTAATGTTTATTACCAAGGTATAGCGTAACATTTAGAAAGCTCAAGAACCACTAGTATACTGGTTCAAAATTTAGAGGCCAAAGTGAAATAACTACTATTACTTAAGAGCCAAAAATGAAATTAACCTTATTAGTTATCTTATAAATTAGATGGTATATTATAAATTCTGAGGTGATTTAGGATTTATAACTTCTATAAGCCGTTTGGAAGAACGGTTGGAACTTATAGTTTTGGCTTAAAAACTGTAGCATGTGAAAATTTTATACTATAGTAACTTTTAGCTTTTTATTACAGTATATGAGAGCTTTACACTATTTACAGTTGTAACTGATAGTTCCAACCATCACACACGGAGAATCTACCATATAAGAAAACGTTTTCTTTCCATTTTTTGGAAACCCAAGTATGACCAGGAGCTGGTCAAAGATAGGATTTTGAGTCAAGGGGGCGAATTTTTTTTTATCAAGATTATTCTAACATATATCGAAAAAGTTGCATATGGTCATCATATTATCTTCAGTCTTTTATTGTTTTTAAACCGCGGTTTATAATTAGATTAGAGGTGTTATATTACATAATAATAATAATATAAATATCGCAAGTATTTCTATTAAAAACACGCATTAAAACAATACATAGATACTTTACAAATATGATATAGATACATTTCAAGAGTACAAAGTACTTCGTATAATAAGCTATCTTAACCATACATGCATGAAGATTACAGAAGCATCCATAAAGAAAAGACTGGACCTTAAACGGGATGCGTTTCGAGAGTACTAGTTACGCCGTAATATCAGCGATCTTGACACTAGATTTAATGAATCTAAAGACTTTAACAACAACATGTCACAAAAAAAAGATGCAGATGAGAACGGTTATTCATAACATAAGAAATACAAATGAACATATTGTAGGTAAAACCAAAAGATTACAAGTGGAGGTTCAAATCCAATGGTCACTTCCTATTTTCTTTCTTCCAATCAAGCTTAGATGTTGCAATGTCAGATTCTAGATGAATGATATATTTTGTTAAGTAGCTCTTCAGCTATTGAAGTAGTACTAAAGATTTGTCTCTCTGGCTCTACAACGAAGGTTTTATTCTATAACGTAATCGAAAAAATTTAGAAGACCATCATAAAAACAATTTACATTCCAAAGACCTATGGATTTAGAGTGAATACCTAACAGACTTCTACTAACAACTATAAATAACTTTCCAAGGATGCTTAACCCATCAGGTAATACAATGAAAGCATTAGATTTATAGATCATGTTTTCAAGATGCTTAGGATGTCCAAAACTATCTTCCTTATCTATGGTTTTCCCATAGAAGTTCCTCTCAGTTAGGAGATGAGGGACAATCTCTACGACATGGCTTCCTCTAGAATATGTTGATGTTGTTACATTCTCTATTAACCTTAAGTTACCTACCCTATAAATCAGGTTAATCTTTCTATATGCTAAGACTTATCCTAGGTGTTCTACGGCTTCTAAGTATAATCTACTTTTACAAGGACTAAAATTATAGAAGACATAGATGGTTTTGATTTTTTTTGATGAATGGGAGGAAGACGTGTTTGATTTCTAAAACAGAGTCTCTTTTTTTACTACTTTTGTTTTTTGTTTTTCTCCTAAGTTCGTTCTGCCGAAACTTTAAGTCCCGAAAAAGATCTTAAAGAAGATAAAAATGCAAAAGGACTAAGGATTTATGATAGGCAATTGATGGCAAATTACTTAATTATCTAAACAAAATATGTGTAGTTGAATCAAATCAATTCAGATTTTAAATAATAAACAGGCAATCAGACTGACTTTTGACAAACAAGACTCTAATTGTACAACTTTTGACAATTTACAAACAAACAAATAAAACCCTACACATTTAACTATATACTTTTTTAATAAAATAAACAAGAATCTAGAAAAGTCAGTAAACAGACATATGACATATTGTAAACCTTTTGACAAGAATAACACGAATCTAGAAAAGTCAGTAAAAGATATATGACATACTGTAAACCTTTTGACAAAAAAACACGAATTTAGAAAAATCATTCGGGATCTAAAATTTCAAACTAACAACAAGAACATACATGTAATGCATTTGACAAAGTAACATTTTTTTTAATAAAAGAAACACAGATATTTAACAACTACTATAATGATAAAATAAAAACAAAAAATTATTCTTTAACACATACGATGATAATCTAAAAACAAAGAAAAACTCAAAATATAAAGTACATTTTCTTTTGCAAAAACACTCAAATGACCTCTATGGAATAAGAATTTACCATCTAATTTGTTTATAAACTAACAAACAGGGTCTTTAAATGCCAGATTCCTGAGGCATTGTCTTTCTACATGGAATCTAGGCTAGAGTTTGGACATTACATTTTAGACATATCCACTCGGTTGATTTTGAAAGGAAGCATATAGGTCATCCAAGTTCTCTTTAGAAAGGCCATCTTTGACGAAATGTACTTTGTCCTCCTTATCTATTAACAAAAATCTAGGCGAATAACACTTACCTTACAAGTCTGGCGCCTACATTTGTTATGCCTAGACTCGATGGTACGAGCTCTTCTTCTCATTGTAGTACGACTAGAACCCATACCTAAAAAGGCAGCCCTCTGATTGAAGTTACTTGAATGAATTTTTTCTTTGATAAGCATCCTCACATTACCGGGGACTTCAAAATGTATGAGAATCCACAGTCGAGTGACTTTAGACGTGTATTTCTATCTGAGAATCTTTTGGGAAAGTGATAGGAAGTATTTCCTCAGGTGATGGTACTTTGGATCCATAGAAAACAAAGAAAAAGAAACACAAAAGAAAGAAATAAAGAGATAAAGAATGGAAGCATAAGATCTGAGGGTGGTTTACTACAATTTGAAGATGGTTGAGGGGTTATAGATGAGATTCGAGTTTATAAAAAAAAAAAACAATAGAGAATCTGGAAAATTAAGAACAAGCTTTGAATTTTAGAGAGAGGGGGAGAGAATTCTAGAAACAAGGGAGAATTTTAGAGAGAGGAAGCTCAGCAAATCTGAGCTTTGATACATAGTGATAAGATTTATCGACAATTTAGGACACTGTGCTGCACACTGTGATAGACATTGAGCCTTTGCTTTTAGCGTTCCTTCATAGATCTTCGGATTTCACCCTTAGACATGAAATTCCACTCTCCTATGTCTCACGTAAGTGAATTGGTTTTGAGAGCATTCCACTAGTTTTTGGCGACTTTCACTTTTAAACTGATTCACTCCCTATGTGCCCTTTACACCCAATCATGCCGAAGAACACTTGCGCAGCCCCCGCCCACACCACCCGCCCCCCCTCCCCCTCGCCCCGGCTGTCTTACTGCAGCTGCTAGCATGGAGTTAGACAGGCTTCTTCCTTGAGTCCTATCATGATCACGTACTCAACGAAAGAGCTTAAGTAAGGCCCTAGAATACTGAAAAAAAAAAGGTGGGGGACAAAAGTTGTCACTATAGGAAAAAAAAAATGAAAATAAGAAACCAACTATTCTCTCTTCTTAAACAACCTATATCCTTCACGCTAAATCAGCATTTGATAGATTATCCAACCCCGAGCAATCTTGGTTATTGGTGGGGGTTCGGTTCATTAGCTAGGATTTGTTTAGTCATTCAGATTTGACATATGAATTATGAGAATAATTGTGCTAATGGCCCATGTGATATTTGACATGGAAAATTATTAAAGTTTAGGCAAAAGAAAAACAATACAACATTATTAAAGTTCTTTAAGTACTACTTAAAGAAAAAGCTCCAAAAGCTAGAATTATGAGCCAGACTTTTTGTTATTCAATAGTATTTCCAAATCATAATCAGCATCCAGTGTTTTTTCTTTCATATTTCTTACGTTGTTATTATCGTGGTTTGCATGACAATGAGGACGTCTTACTCTCACTAATACGCTAATCACTATGTGAATAAGATAAATGTGCAACATTATGTGATCAGGAGAAAATAAAGAGAAAGAAAGTTTAAATTTTTTTTTTTCTAGTTTGAAAAAATTATGATTTTACAAATAATATCAGGTTTCGATAATTTTGAGTTTTTTTTTTTTTTTTGGGAGATATTGCAGTACTTGATCTATATTAACCAACCACTTGAATAAATGTTTCACATCTTCATAAGCATCGAAGTGATTAAAAATCTCGTGAGATCCCTGACATTATGACACCAAAAAGTAGTGGAATCTTGAGAAAATTACTGGTATTGTGTGATCGCAGACTCTAACATTGGTAGCATTGCTAATATCACGTTAGGCCCGTTTGACATAGTTTCTGTTTGTGCTTTTAGTCAGTAGAAGAAGAGAACAAAAAGCTATAACTTTTTAGTAAGTATTTGGAAACATATTTTTAAAAGAGTTTTAATAGGTCAAAATTGTTTCAATTATTTTTAAGTTACAAAATGTAATATTTAAGCTTATAATACATTATTGATACTCTAGTACAAGTTTCAAGTTTATTTTAGAAGTGTTTTTTTGAGAAGCTATATTCTATGGCTTTGACAAGAAGCACTTCTGGAGAGCAAAAGTTTTTCTAATAACTTATCAAAACACTTCCAAAAATAGCTTTTAAACTCAAAAAAGCGAAAAGCAGTTTTTAAAAAATCCTCCCAAACAAGCCGTTATAGTCTCTAGTTTGCACCATAGCCTTAATGATTACTAATTTACTACCAAGTCAATCAATGGTTTACTAACAAGTTAATTAGTGATTTTATTTAATTTTTAAGAGGTAAATATTTTTTAAATTTAACAAAAATAGAGACATTCATTGAAAATATGATTTGGAAATGGTTTTTGTGCGGATATCCTTTTTTCTCGAGTGTTCTTATGGAGATTAGCTATCTATTTCAGAGTTCATGAAAATAATTTAAAAAAATTGAAATTAGTGATAATATCCATGAATCATGAATTATATTGATGACTGTTAAATAAAAAATTATTCTTTTAAATATATGTAAGGCAACGTCAAATACCAAGTTTGGATTGAGCCTGGATAATGATCCAGTCCAGTAGTGCGTAGGCCCAGTCTACTTTGGGTTAGGGCCGGGCTTAGAATAGATTCCCAAATCCGAACCCATTTCAGCTTTCAAGTTTCAGTTTTTCACCATTATTATGTGGTGAGTTTTTAACTAGAAAAATAACCTAATTGTATTTATTCAATTAAAATATAAATTTACATTGTTAATATATTATAAATATCTCAAAATAATATCATTAAAATAATTACTATGTAATTATATAATATAATATGTGATATCATTAAAATAATTATTATATTATTAAGGATATTTTTAAGATATTAATGTATTAAATTTTAATTTCATAATAATAATTTAGTCCTGGATTATAATTTTCTCTTTTTATAAATGCTATTTCTTAAAACTTTACCATTTATAAATGCTACATATGCTTAAGTATAGCATAACTTAAAACAAGCATTATAATTGATAGTGTAACATAACTTTTTTAAGTGGAACATGAATAAACACATTTAAAAAAAAAATTGTGGCATAATACATAATTTTCTCTTGTAATGGGAGGAAAAAAACTTACTCTCTGCGGGAAAGTTCATTGGTTTTATACTTTGCTCTCGAGGAAAAAAAGAAATATACATTGGTCTAAACATTGTTTGTTTTACCAATATTTATTTTTTCCCTTATAAATAATGGAATAACTGTTTATTTTCTAGTGTTAAGATTCTTTCCATTCGAATTGAGTAGCGTGGCTGTTAACTTCATCTAATATTTAGCAAAATTTTTTATGGTAAATATATTATTGCAGCTGGTTTGGAGTGTTTTCGATTATTTTATCCCTATTCATATGGCCAAATTATTATATTTCATAACATGACAAATAATTATTGGAGGGAGAACAGAAAAATGGAACACTTGAACAAAGGGAAGAAAACACTAATCTTGTAATTAAAATTGACATTAATTAAAACGACCAGTTCTAAGGTTGTTTTTGTTTTTAAATTCACTAAATAATTCTAAGTTTTGTTGGTTTCGGACCATCAGTTGAATGTTCTAAGCCTCATTTATTCAGCCTAAATAAAATACATATTAATTCGTAATCTTGTTTAGATTATTTTCTCATGTTATATATATATATATATATATATATAGGTCGATCATGAGACTATCAGGAACCGAAATTTTATATTGGTTTGTCCATATTTTTATTCGTTATGCTTCAATAAACTACATAAGTGTAGTTGAATATTGTGATAAGATAACAAATGGTTCATAAAAAAAAAAGGTCCATAGCGTTGAGAGTCATATATGCATGTTTCCTTGATGCAGGCAGCCCATGACGTTTGAAACTCATCTTTAAATTATTATCATCTTCAAATTATCAATCACAATCTTTGATAGGATGTACAAAATACCCTGAACAGTCAGATTAATTTTTAGCAAATTTTGTTAAATTTATGTTTTTTTTAATCTAATAAATATGATTTTGATGTTTATCTTTTAGATCAATTGGTATTTAGTGGATGTGTATGGAGTTGTTTTCACTATATTGAGTTTTGAGTTCCTTAAACTTAAAAAAAGGATAAAATATTATGATATAAGACTATATCTTACTAATATCTTTACGCCCTACTATAGAAAAATATCAAGTAAAATAACATTAATAACAATAAGACCAAGCAAAAAGAATGAAAGAGTAACTTCTAATCCGTTCAGATCACCGGTTCAAACTGGTTTGAACTAAAAACAAGGTAACAATTTAAATTTTTGCTAGAAAAATAATATAACAAAACCAGTTCGAACTTGAGTTTTTAAACAAGCTATTTATAAATTAAAAAAAAAAAAAAGATATTACACTTCAACCGTAGTTTGATTAATCCCGAAGTATCTCCATCTCTCCTTCTCCACAAAATCTGCGTCCAAAAATCGAGCAACAAATGCCCAAAGCCTGTAAATGTCTTCAAAGTTGGTCACTAGCCCTAGTGAAGCCGTGACTACACATATCCCAATTTGATCATCTATTTCATCTCTTTCTTTATTCATCATCAACCCTTTTTTTTGTCCCTCAAAGTAATCATGATCAAAATTCCTTCTTCTAGTACCAGTACTTGTAAAACATGTCTCTAATCTTCTCTCCCTCTCTTCCTCATTCTTGTCCCTAAAACATACATTTTGTAGAAATCCATAGCTCAGAGAAATGTTGTTCCTATCAGCAAGTTTCTGAACGAGTTTTGGATCAACCTTCTCTCCTTTCCAGTCAAACACATTGAAAGCCACACTTGGTCCTCGGTTATACCCCATTTTTGGACCATATATTCTGATTAAATTTGAGTGCCCATTTTCGGAATTTGGATGTTGAAGCCTTGTTAGTGCATTCACTAGCCAGTTTATCAAGAACCTGGCTCTCGCACTAATCATAACTAGGCCTAAAGAATCAGCATGATCCAATCCCTTGCATTTGATTTTCTCCGAACTAATTTTGACCAAATTAGATCCCGAGGGGTTTCGTGTTTCCAGCTCTATGATCTCTGAATGTTGTACTTCTTCTTGATCATCATGATCATGTTTTACCGCCGCTGAGTCAAACTTTGACTTTTGGTCATTCTCTGTATTATCTTGATCTTGATCTTCAGCCACATGATGAGGTAGTAATGGTGTTGATGGCGGGACAAGGCTGACAATCCCGATGCTAGATGCGGCGGATGAATCTGTTAGGATTGAAGCACTTGTTTTCTTGACAAACAAACAGCCAAACCCAGAAGGATTTTCCCCAAAAACTTTGTAAAATGAGCATACGAGAAAGTCAGGCTTAAAGAGAGATAGGCCTAAAGTTTCCATGTCCTTAGGTCCCAAAGCACCAGCATCAAGCAAAACATGCCAACCATTTTCCCTTGCAATACTCATCCAAAGATAAGAGTACCTAGAGCCAGTCATTCTAGACTGAAGAGGGAAAACGAACAATCCTCTATTATTCCTCGTCTTCTTCGTGTAATTACTACCACTACTTCCTATCATCTTTCTCAGCTTTCTTGCATGAATCTTCATTCTTGGCCATGAAAACTCGGCAGACAAGACTCTCGCGCCTCTTCTCTTTGAGTTCCCGGTCATGATCTCCACCGCCTCGCTCATAAAGTCATAAACCGTGAGGAGATTTCTATTGGTGTGAAAAGGGTAAGAGCTGGAAACAAGTTTAAAGGCAGAGGATTGGTTTGAAGTGAGCACCATGGTGTAATCTTCCTCCGAGACGTTCATGAAGTCCATGATCCTCTTTCGGATGCCAAATTCAAGTTCCGATTCTTGGCTTCCATGAGTCACTCGGGACTTCAAGCTCACCGCTTTGTAACAGATATCAAAAAAGTGCGATTCGGGGAACTCAAAAGGCTGAGGAGTAATGGTAGAAGAAGACGATGATGAAGAAGCGACAGTACTACTATTGGCCCGTGCTTTTGAAGAGCAAGAGAAAAGGCCATGGCCAAAATAGTCAAGACAAACATGGTTTGAGAGGGCAAGATGGTGATATTCTTGGGACCGGAGTTCATCAGCTTGGTGAGTTTGTGAGTATTGTGGGAATGCTTTGATGAAGTGAGAGAAGGATTCATTTAAAGAAGGAAGAGACTCATGGTTAGTGAATTGTGTGTAATATGGATGCAAAGAAGAAATTGTGGCAAGAATAAAATTGTATTGTGATGAGGCAGTTGTATTAGTAGTATCACTTGTAGCTGTGGATTTTGGGGAGTGATGAGGTTGAGATGATTCATAAGGAAGGCTGAGAAAAGATGGCTGGACACAGCAACCATGAAAGCAAGCTTGTGAGGCTTCTCTAATGCAATTGGATGAGTTCATTTTCTCCATTTTTTGATCATTTTTATTGAATACTTTTGTGTTTTATTCAACTCATTTCTCAATTGGGTCCCTCCTAATATGTGAATTAATGTGAACAAGAAGTCACAGTCATTGGGGGAGGTTGTAGACAGGTTGTCCTTTAAGGGCATCACATGAGCAGGCCCATTACCCCCTCAATTGAACTCGTCGTTTTCCACAATCTTTCCACAATGCCATGTATGTCCTTCTTGTCTCCTTTATCAAATTTAGGGTTGTTGGCTGTTATAGGTTTATTATGAAATTATATATTTAATTTTTGATCTCATAAAATGTATACATTTATATTAGATTTAATACACAAATTTATACTTTTTCCGGATTGACTCGCAATTTTGGCTTAAAGAATACCCAAAATACTCTCAAATAGAAAAAAGAAAACTTTGAGAACATTAAAAAAAACTTTAATATAAGGATTTTGACCTGTAAAAGACAAAAATACCTTTATAATTGTTTTTTTTTTTTGCATGTGTTTTTTTTTCTTATTTTCATATTTGTAGTTTTTTATTTATTTTATTTAAGATAATTTGGTCATTTTTAGGTGAAAATTAATTATTGACCAAGGCAAGGAATAGATTTACATATCAAATCTAATCTAAAGGTATATATTTAATGAGATTAAAGACCGAAAGCTTATTGTTTTTAGATAAACTTAAATAGAGGGTAAAAAAACCCTAAAATTTATAATGGCTAAAGAAAGTTCTAGTTTTGCCTTTTGACCCAAAACCCAAGGTATTTAATCATGTTTAATTATAAATATCATCAAATAAAGGAAGAATTTGAAAAAGAGGCCAGGAAAAATTAACAGTTGGCGAAATGGCCAAACACACTTCTTTCGGCAGAAAAGCTGCCCCAGTTTTTTTAGAAATATAAAGAAAAAAATTGTAACAAGGTAAGAAACCTAAACAAGATGAAAAAAAAAAGGAGCCATTTTCATGCCCAAAAAGCTTTTTTTTATTTAAAAAAAAAAAAGAGACCATTTGCTCAAAAAGACTTTTTCTTAAAGCCTTTTAACAAAATCCCCCTCATATAAATATCATCATAGTGAGAATGAATATGTAGTTAGGTAGATAATTCACGATCACAAAGCCGCTTTAATGGGGTCCAAATGTCCAAACCAAAGTTAGCTAGGACATGTATGAGGATCTTGGGTCTCTTGGATGAACACATATTAGTCTGAAAACTACCACTAAATATTAAATGTATATGTTTCATGTCACGCATTCGTAAAGGGCAAATTAATGAGATAAAAGCAAGTCATGTGAATTTTTCGTATCAAATTGTTGAATTCAATGACCAGCAAAAGGCGGTCCAAACACGAACTTTGCCTAAAAAACAGTGTCCAATCTTTTTTTGGAAATTGTTATGGTAGAGGAGGTAATTTTCTTTTATCGATAAAGCATAATATTTTAGCCGTAAGATTTTAATAGTCTAATATACAACCATTATGTTAAAAATTTGTAATACATGATACAAAACTACTTTCAGTCATAAATCAGATTCTTAAAAAATTAATCCAACTGTAAAACTAGTAAAACATTATATGTTCTACCAATTGAGTAAAATTGTCTACTCTACCATTAAAATTGCAATTTTTTTCTTTCTTTTTGTGAAAATTTACTTTATTGTAGAACATAACTCATCTGACAATTCTTAAAAAAAAAAAATTCTCACAATTGTTTTAAATTTTAATAATCAAATTTTCATCTGCATACAATATTAATTTACACAATTTATAAATTCTCGTATAATTATGAGAAAATTTATGTTATGTTACACTTTTAAAAGTTGTATTTGTTTATGTCATATTTAAAATAGTTTATGTCACACTATCATTTATGTTACATATTAAGTTATACCACAAATAAATATATGTGACATTTATAAAAAGTAAATCTTAAAAGATTACATTTATGAAAATTATAGTGTCATCGGGAGTTTAAAATTGTCCAATATCAATGAAGTATATATTTTTTAATATCTCACCATAAAATTCTTTTTTTTTTCTCTTTAATTTTTTCCATTTCACAAATAAATTTGAGGTCGATTTAATTTTTGTCTCTGAACGTAGTAGAAAGAAAATGAAGTGGCTGTGGTGCCTCCGAGAAAGATAATGGTTTGTCTTTTCTTGGCGTTCTTATGAAACATTTCGTGCCTTTATTTTTTGAAGAAAAACTTTTTTCATGTTTTTTGACAGCACTTTTTTCATGTTTTTAATGTCAAGGATAGAGCCAAAAAAGTAATAAGAAGAGACGGAAAGTATATCGATATTGTAAAAAGAATTAATGAATAAGATATAAAATTTTAAGAGAGATGAAATATAATTTTTATATTTTATATATAATATTAAAAGAAAAAAAGACTTTAAGAGGCGGTTGTCCATGTTCTTTTGTGTATAGCTCCGCCCTACAATATTATCGGAAAGCAACAAAGCATAACAAGGGTTTAGGCAAGGAATTGTCATGAGACCCTTTTGTTGGTGGACGGCACTATCCATGCAGGGAAGGTTAACTATTAGATCGTTTTCTTTAAATGATTTCAACCCACGTCATTACCAATTTCTTATAAGAAACTACATATCCAAATTACTACACAAAAGCAAACTATTTTTTTTAAAGATTTTAAAGTCATTTACTTTGCAAAAATTTAACATTTTCATTTAAATTTTTAATAAGTTAATTAGTCTGTAAACTTGATCTCGTTAATGCTTGGAGTAATTCTTATTGTTTTGAAAATTCAAGGTATAAATTATTCAAAAAGAAAAGAAAAGGTCCAAAATGAAAAAGATGCAAAGACAGTATGCCTATATATAGAGTTTTTATGGTAGAGTTAACATTTTTACCCTATTGATAGGTTAAGTCATTTTAACCGCTCAATTAACTTTTTTAATGGGTTGATATGCACGATATAAAACAACTTTCAATCATAAATTATATTATTAAAAACTTAATCTAATAGCTAAAATAATATAGAGCAAAAAAATCTTCCCAATCACAAAGAGTGTCTTATAAGTATCACCCATGTGAATTATTTTGTCCTTGCCATCAATAGTCAATCTGTAACAATCAATAGACTTTTAATATCTCCCGGCAAGTCTTCCACTAACAACTTTTGGGTCAATCATTGGGAAAATTCTTGGAGACTTCTGAAACTGTAATGTTATTATATATAACGTGCATAAAGTTTCGAAGACTCGAGGGTTTTCCAACAGAAAAAAGAACAAGAATCTTTTGGTTTTTTGGTACAAATTTGTTCTATTTAAGATCCTTTTTAGATCAGAAAGTCAAGAGTAAAATAATAATGCAGTGAACTTAACGAGCCAAGTGGGTAAAAAGCCAAGCTTTCAAAATTTATAGTCGAAAATTTTGACTTGTAGAGCTTTTCGGACATCTTTTAACATAAATATTAAAAAATAAATAAATTTTGCTTGCTCTAGCTATTCAAAACTCAAAACGTTTCCACGTCTTTTGTTGAAACATTTTTTTGCTTCGAAACGTTTCTTTTTTTCATTTTAAGCCGTCAAAACCCCACTTTTTCCTCGCCCTCCTCCCGAAGCCTTTTTTTTCTCTTTTTTTACTTATGAAACATTTTTTTTTAATTTTTAGTTTTTTTTTTATTTCTTAACATGCTTAACATGCACACATGTACGACTAATATATAGCAAAATATCAACAATAAAATGAAAATAGTTTCAAAATATTTTAGGAATAGAAAAAACTATAATCATTAAAATAATTTATTATGTGTTATACAATATAAATTATATATTAAAAAGTATAGAATATGACATCATATGATAATTATTATGTAATTTTTGTTATTTTTAAAATATTGTAAAATATTAGTTTAATTTCAATTCTATCATAATGATTTTGACTAAAAATTGTATGATAATTAATGAGATTGAATTTTTATCACATCACATCATCAATTAATATTAAAATATAGTTTTATTGAAAATATAACCATTGAAAAGAAGTTTATATATGACATAAGTCATATAACAACAATAGATATACTTTTATTATTAAAATATACTTTTATTGAAAATATAGCCATTGAAAAAAAATCCATATATGACATAGAATTGAAAACAATATTTTGTTAAAAAACGTAAATATTAAAACTATATGGCATAGTGTGTGTGTGTGTATATATATATATATATTCATTGTATGTTGTTTTTTAAGTTCTAGACTCTTATAATGGACAATATCTTTTTTTTTTTATTTTCTCATTTAGGAGAAACCTTATTTAATGCTGGTTACAGCCCCCACAACGTTGAATGGATTTATGGAGAAGCAAGAGACGATGCATAGATGGCATATAGACACACACACACACGAAAGAGACAATTAAGCATGATCTTTGTTCCCTGTCCTCGAAGGTAGAGATATCAAAACGGATCGGGCCTAGTGAACAACATGTTAAAAAACAAACACGGCATGACATGTTTATTAAATAGGTCAAGCCTATCTTGCTTATTATTAAATGGGTTAGTCTTGGTGCAATTTTTGGACAGGATGCATGTTAAGGACACGTCATAATAAGGGTCTGATACGAGCACGATTATGGTACAATTATAAACCCGATTAAAATATATAATTTAAAGCTAATTTTACTGATATATTTTATATTTTTATAAATATTTCTTTATAAATATGTGTTAAATTTCTAATAGATTTGATCAAAAAAAAAAAAGATGAAATGGATTCTTTGTTGTTGGTAAATTGTCAATTGTCAATACATACTTATATTTTTTAATTTATATGAAAAACTAAATAATAAAAATTATATTGGACTAGATTTTATAATGTTGTTGTGCTGAGGAAAAAATAAAAATAAAAAGCCTTGTTGAGAGTGGAATTTGAACCCACGCCCGTTCGGACCAAAACCTTAATCTAAGGCCTTAGACCAACTCCGCCATCTCAACTCAATTGTTCTTGTTTATACCTGAAATATTTCTTGAGAAAGAGTTATTCTTTTACATTAGCAGCTACAACAACTCTTTAAAAACCATTCCTATTTACATAAGGAAACGAATTTCATCAAAACCAAGACTAATAATGTCAAGTAAATTTTAAAATAGGGTGTGTTTGTGCGATGTGGTGGCTAGCTAGCATTGGTATAATGTTACCAATAAAGTAGGTTTATAAGGAGCCCCAAATTGTAACATATTATTTAGCGCCGTTTATTTTGTAGGCAAGAGTGTTCAATCAATGAGCTATTTTATACTCTTTTAAGGGCAGCTGCTTTTAGGCAAACTTCTAAGTGCCTTACTGGTAATTCAGGTAGTTTTTCTTTCGACGATAAAGCTTATAGCCCATCGTCTCACTAGGTGGTCTTGACCTTCGTTATTTTGAACATTTGAGAGCATATTTAGTATTCAAAATTTGTATCAAATATGATATCACTCTCATCACCTACACAAAAATAATGATTTATCCTTAATTAGATGTCTAGTCAATTATTGTGCCTCAACGTATTTAAGAGAGAAATAGATAGTTTTGGGTCCGAGTGGGACATCACCTCCAACTTCAACTCAGTTGCTAATTCTTCAATATCAATCGGATCACACCTCCACTTAATTTTTTACCCATACTGCATCCTGGTCATGAACATGTTCGGATCCATAAACAATGCCAATTGCCCAAGTTCCTTTTTTTATCTGAACATCTCATTAATCTCCTTCTGTACTTATATTTACTTGAGATTTAGCTGATCAGAAAAGCTTCTTTAAAAACCGCAAAAGAGTTAACAAGAGCTGAAAAACAAACAGTATATGTTTTGCAGCACTAGTATATTATATACGTTTTAACTGGTATTTCACCCAAATTCCTGTATAATATATCTTTGCGAACTATCTATTTCTTTATATGTGTAGAACATGTTTCTTTACATGTTAACACTTTTTCATGTTCACACAAAACATAATTAAGAGGCCGTTTCACAGCATATAGTTTAAATCATAAAATTGTACAAATCGACCTTGTAATTTTTTATAAAATTTGAGTTTTAAATCAACTTTGATTCAAACTATTGTTTTGAATTATGTTTTGATTCAAACTATTATGTTGAATTATGTTTTCACACGGCGTATAAATATTATTAACATCCATCCAAATATGAGGTCCAATTATGTATCGAACTTTTGTTTTGATCCAAACTTTTGTTTTGAATTATGTTGTCGCAAACTTCCTTTTGTGCACAGCCATGATTACACTAGCTACTAATGTCTTTGGAGATCGTAATCCATTTTTGAATAGAAGGTTTATGAGTCATGACGAAGTTGGAGAAGCTGTGAAGTAACTTGATTCAAGAATGTTAATACATAATTTTCACCCTAGTGGAAAAAAAGGGAAAAAAAAACTAAAGGAGATCATAACTAAAATAAACGTTTCGGAAGTAATTGCTTTTAGTGAAAATCAAATTAATATTTCTTGAAAGAAAAACCATAGATATTAATGAAAAAAAAAAAAGTGTCATGACCAAAGAGCACAAAATAGAGGCGAAGAATCAAAGCCAAACTAAATCGATCGAAAAGAAAACTCAACATTTGTTAAACAATGGGCTATAAAATTTCTTGATAGGAAAACATAGCAAGCATTACCACTTTGTAATTAGACAATAACCATTGCATCTTCACAAATAAATAAATAAATAATTAATTAATTAATGACACATTATAAGATTAAAATCAATTTAATTGCGATAAATAAGCTAAAAATGACGAAAAAAATATAAGCAGACTTGTATCAAAGTCAAATAATTTTGACATATCTACTTTCATCATGTCCATGAGAGAAATTTTCATCATGTCTCAATTTACATTTTCTTTTTGCTCAAATAGTTTCCTTTCAGTCACAGTTGTACAACATACAACCATATTCTGAGGCCTAACTCTATCAAGAAAAAAGAATTATCATACAACAAATCAAAGAATAAAACCACACGTTGCACACACACACACATATATATATATATATCCAAAATTTTTGTTTGCTTATATAGTCATCATAATATCCATACCTTGCACAATATCATGAGAAGCGATAATTGAGCTCCAAGATTACACGTTAAGCAGAAGTAGTTGAAGGGCAACTCTCCTTTGGCGGGTCATATATGATTACTCATAGATATATACCATATATATGGAAGATCACACCTAAAATGACCATATATGATCTTCGTATATGTCTATATACAAGCATATATAACTACATTATGGCCCTGCCAAAAGAGAGAAGCCCTACAACTAGCTCGCTCACTAGTAGTAATGCCACTCATATATGCGTATACATGCATATTTTTGGTTCTTGTTTGTGACAACTAGAGGGCTAGCTAGAGAGGCTTTATATAGCTCTTGTTTTTCAGTGGAAAATCATGGAAAATTACAGATACGATATTATAGCATATGCCATGGATATCCTAATTTGGTGCGGCCTGCTTTCTACGCGTTCCTCTGCATATCTGCAAAAGAAGCCGCTTTTTTTTTTCCTGAAAAGCTTGTTTTTTTAGATTCTGTTTCTGCACTCTCTCTCTCTCCATTTGCGAAGGTTAAGACAGAGGAGGATAGGGGAGAGAGGGTAAAAAAAAAAGGGTCAATATGAGATGTGCTTATCAATAGAGGATATCCTGTGTCATATTCTTTCTTTTTTTTTTTTTTTGGCCCTTTTTCATTTGTAGATTTTTTTCTTCTCTCAGGGAGGTATTGTGAATTGTGATCATTGGTGTTTGAAACTCCAAATGGCAGTTTCGCGTTGGTCCAAACATAATGAAACGTTCCAAACATTGAAATATATGTATACACAGCTACATATAAATACACATATGCAGTGACAACAGAGCCATATATTTTTATCGTGGGGGCTAAAACTAAACAAAAATTTTAAGGGACTATAAGATTTACTTTTGAATTTTTAACGGGAGGGACTATAAGAATTACTTTTGAATTTTTAACGGGAGGGACTATAAGAATTACTTTTGAATTTTTAACGGGAGACTGTGTATATAAACATAATATATAAGAGATTTTTAGAAATTAAAAATATACAAGCACCATGTTTCTGTGATGTGATCATCAATTTTCAAGACATGGAGTTTCATCATCATGACTAATTGGATAAACTTTTGAGAACAATTCACAACAACCAATGTCGAGTGCTAATGAAAAGTTGCTGAAAATGCAAACACTCAACAATCCATTTGAGGACAACTCAAATTCTGCAACGTACGGCAATTAATCAAACAATGACAGTGGTACAATGTGAACCCCTTGGACACAGGAACTCGAAATTCTAGAATTTCTTTATTAGAACTACTCAACGACACCACGTACGACACCGCGATTAGGAGAAGAAAATTGCAGTAGGATGTTGATGAAGATGATTACTTTGATTCATCTGCAGCAAGTCTTTCACTTAATATCCTCACTCCCATGTACCTGCATTAGCAGAATGTTATGGTTATATGAAAAATAAGAAAGAAAAAGAAAGAGAGAGAAAGAATAGGAAGGGCAATCGTAATTTGGGTAAATGTTATCATGTATATTATATGATCAGTGAAGTGACGGTATCAAAAACTTTCTTAGTCTACATATATAAGTTTAAGGTGGACACACATATATATTTCTTATCTTATTAGGGGCACAGTCAAAATTCTTCTAAAAAAATTAAATTAAAAAAGGAGAAATTGTTAAAATCACATTAGGGCATGTGCCCACACTGAGTATGTGCCTTTAGCATATCATACGACTAGTATTTGTTACATTAACAAGTATGATTGAAAAAATTAAAAATCATTGTTATTTAACACTATTGGTGATATTCTTAATATTTTATAACTAGAATTACCTTCCGAGCATCATAACGGTGGCTTGAGGGTTGGTTCCCGGAGTATAATTAAAAGTAGAACCATCGATAACTCGTAGGGCATCGATGCCGAGAACCTTGTAATCAGTATCTACCACCCTCCCAACCTGGCAGCCACCATGGTAATGCCATATGGTCATGACTGTGTCCTTACAAAATTGCTCCAAAGAAGTAGAGGAATTGGCATGTCTGGGCAGCAAATTTATTGGCGAACTCGCTGTCATGTTAAGTAATGCGGGTATGGACATGTATTCATATCTAAAGCTAGAGAAGGACCTTGATTCAATTATCCTCTCTATGGTTGAGATGCCTTGAACACATCTTTGCAAATCTAGGGGTTCTTTGAAGTAGTTAAAGGTTACGGAAGGGTTGTCATTCGGGTTACGGGTTCGGAGCTCCAGATGGCCCGTGGAAATTGGGCCCATGATTTTCTCAAGAATGAATCCTCCCCTAAATGCTGAATCCTCCAGACTGTCCATAAGTTCCGCAGCCCTGGCTAGGGCCTCTGGGGTCCTTTCCTTTGGTGGCACAGTGGCCAGCTGGCCTATCTACGAGTGTAAACAAAAGAATTGAGTTAATTAATTAAAAAATGAATAATCATCGCAATTAATAAAATGTAGGTCTCACAAAATTTTTAGATCAGAACAAAATTTGTGTTGTATTCTGTGGTGATTATTATTGGTGATATTGCTATTCTTTTATTAATTGAGGGTGTTTCGTAATCTAGTTAAAACTCATAGTTTTAATATAAAACAAAAGTATGTTATATTGTAAAACTCTCTCGTTATGTTACTTAATTTTTAAAGTTTTCACAGGCTTAATTGATATTTGGCCCCATAGAATCTATAATACCTTAGGAGAGAACATCCCATAGTCTCTTGGATTACCACCGGCGAAGTTCTCGCCTCCGGCGGCTTCAATGTAGCTTCCAAAGTTGGTGATGCCCACTACTTCAATAAGTGAAACCTCAACGGGGTTTGGAGAAGGGATGAAAATGGAGTTCATGGGGTTGTCCGACATGCCTTGACCAACCATGGGCTGGTCCAACACCACGGAGATGTTGTGGCCCTCAAGATGCTGTGCAGGGCCCACCCCACTAAGCATAAGGAGTTGTGGGCTTCCAAGTGCACCAGATGATACGATGATCTCGTTCTTGGTCCCCTTCCTTAGGTAAGCCCTGTGTCTGATCCCTAAGGAGTCTCTGAAGACCACTCCATGGGCCGAAGGCCGTCGGCCCCCTATTTAAATTGGAACCAATATTTTTCATAAACATTATCTTTTAAAACTTATTTTTTTCTTTTTTTTTAAATGTTACATCTATTTAAGTATAGTACAACTTAAACATATAATATAAATAGTAGTATGGTACAATTTTTTTAAGTGTGACATGTATAAACACATCTTGAAAAAGTATGACATGGAATATAATTTTCTCTTTAAATTAAGGGAAAAAAGAAAATTTTAATCAATTAACGAAAAATTACTTTCGGATTTTATACTTTGAATATTTTAATTTAAGATTTGCACCGCATGAAATGACCAGTCAAAGATCAAAAAAGCTTGACATAAATTGAACTGAAAAAATTATGGTAGAAGTCTATAGACATAAAGTTGTAGCATGCCATATTTTCTCCAAAAAAAAAAAAAGACCAAATATAATATTCCTTTGTCTCTTTGTTGTTAAATTCAAAACATATGAATTTTTTTGTTTTAAGCAATTTTTAATATTATTAAAAGAAATTATCATTGTTAATTTTTTTAAATTAAGATTTACATATCAAATTTAGGGTACCCAAAATTACACATTTCACATGTTTTTTTTTTTTTTTTTGACTCATTGCAATATTAGTGGATCTGTGACAGGTTACATACATACCTTTTCTTCTAAAGAGGACCTTATGCACAGTTGCATGCAAAAGAACAGTAAGCCCAGAGGGGTTAGCATATTGTAGCAAGTCAGCAGCAGTGTGTCTATGTCCATTCCTATCAAAGATTGTGCCTCCAACCTTGGTCCCAACTATATGGTCGTAAGTGAACCCGTTGTAGGGCAGCACGCCTACTTCCAACATCCCGTCACGTACTGCTGACTGCCACCGCCCCATCGGTGGCTCAAATGCCACCACCTGCTCCACCCAATGGTATGACTCGTTCACTAGCCACCCATCCCACCTCGCTTGCCTAATATTATTTCACATTACACAGTAATTTTTTCTTCATAATTTTGCTCGGAAAATGAAAAATAATAATAAAAAAAAAGCCTTGACATGAGTATTTTATGAGTACACATTACTAATATTTTAAATTTGGAAAAATTGAGAACTTAAATAAAATAATAATAATTTTTACAAAAGATAGAAGACAATGACTCATTTGGTATTGTTTCTACTTGTTTTTAGAAATGCTTCTCACAACTTTTAAAGTAAAAATTTTAAAAACATTATCCCAGCACAATTCCTTAAAATTTTCATTTTTTTTAAACACAAAACCATTTTGAAACACTAAATGAGCCTGTTATAATTAAAAAAAAAAATTGAAGAACTGGAATAAATATAGACACATATAATAATATGCAATAGTATGCTTACACATATCATGAAACATTTTTGTCACAAATGTCATGTATTAAAATTATGTAAGTTCTTTAAAATTTAAGTGCATTTTCACTCGGACTTGAATACTCATTATAATAGCATAGAAAAATGTGTACCTCACGTAATCAGTGCCGGCACGTGTGTAGAATCCGGCATTGAGGCAGCTGCCGCCACCCAAGACACGGGCGCGTGAGTTGATGACACCGTCCTCGGAGATGAAGCGTTGGGAAGGGGAGGTCGGCGATGTGTCGGAGAGGGCTGCGCCAAAGGCAGAGAGGTTGGTGATGTTGGGATTGCCATAGGGCGAGCCGCCACGCTCAAGGAGCAAAACGCTATAGTTTTGAGAGAGAGTGGCGGCCAAGGGGCAGCCAGCGGTGCCACCGCCGACAATGATGTAATCATAGTATGATATGTCTGGAGCTGTGGTGGCATTGTGCATGAAACTGTAGTTTGGACCTATAAATTTAAGAGACACATCCAGAATAACTTGATATGTTTATAAGTGAAATTTTACGATAAAAGATAATGCAAAAGAATGCTACATCCATTGTTCTAAAGTTGTATATATCTCCTTCTAATATTGAAGACCATATTATTACATTATAGTATTTTTGTACGTATAAAAATCAACGGTAAAAATTATATAGATATGTTTATTATAGGGTAAATCTTGTTATTTTAAAATTATGATCAAATTTTAAAAGGGTAAATCTCGTTATTTTAAAATTACTATCAAATTTTAATTATGATATATATATATATATATATATATATATATATATATCTGAACCACTTTTTAAGTGAAATTTAAAGATATTCAATCTTGTTAACCAAAAATGATAAATGTATGTGCGGGGAAAAACAAATGGGTCCAAAAATGATAAATGCAATAAATACTACAACTGGCAGTCCCATAAGCACAGAAGCAGTATATTTATGCTCTCAAATGTAGAACCGTCTCCAATAAAGAAAAAAAAAAAATTAGTAGTGTTTTTAAAATGGTTTTGTGTTGGGGAAAAATGATTTTTGGAGAATGATGTTGAGATTATTTTTAAAATTTTTGTTTCAAAAGCAGTACAAAAATATTTTCAAAAACACAAAAAAAAAAAAAAAAAAACAAACCGAGAATTTTTGAATACATATGAATATAAACACATATACACATATATGCACAAGTTTTCAACTATTGGTAGTTATTGACATACCTTAAATATAATTAATGATGTGACATTTATATCCTTTAACTAGGTCCTAATTCCCTATAACTGTTTAATCTCTATTATACCACTAAAACAACAATACTCACATATAAATAAATATTAGAGCAACTATTGAAATATATGTGTACCAATGATCTCTATATCTACATACAAAATAGATATTCCGTGCCTAAACGTCATACTAGACAACTAAATATAGTCTAAATCTTCATCCACGATTTATATCATGAGAATAGTACTTCTTGTTTAATGAAATATTATAGGCATTATTCTATGCAAACTATGAAAATACAGTTATAAGTACTTCTTTATACATGTAGTCTATGTATAAGAATATCCACAATATTCAAACAGATCACATACTTTGGTTCTTTATGAACAACTTGGATGCTAGGAGATCACATGAAAATGAAATTACTTTTACCTTGACCAACCAAACAAAGTGAATGTTAAAACAAAAGCAGCATTGATCATAAAACCTTCAAAAATAAAAATAAAGAGAGAGAGAGAGAGAGAGAGAGAGAGTATAAAATACCTCTTTCAGCAGCAGAAAATGGAGAAAAGAAGAAAAATATTCCTGCTAGAGCAGCAACAAACAATCTCCACCGTCCAACATTACCCATTCTTTCTTCTTTTAAGACTTAAGTACTATACAAAAAACAGCTGATTTTGTGTATATCTAGTCTAAGAAAACATGGGTTTTGTTCTAGGTATCAAACTAAGCCCTCCCTTAAATACAACATGTTTTGATGGCCAAATAATACCAATATAACGATCTCAACGGCGATAAACTTTGACGAGCACAAAGATTATTTCTTGATTTCCTCTAATTTCTTTGTTGGCGAAGTTTACAAAACAAGTAGCACAAATTAAAAGTCACCAAAAGCTCTCAAAGATTCAAGAAATGCATGCATAATCTGTGAGAAGAGATAAAACCGCTTAGCTCGCCTATTTTATAGGCCCCCAAAAAATATGGAACAATTATGATAATGAATTCAAATTTAGTCAGAAAAGTAGTAGGAAGAGCTAGGTGATACAACATATATATATATGTATGTATATGTATGTGTATATATATATATGTTGAATTATTTGCTTTTAGTGTCGTATGGAAAAATGTTCATGTGGTTATAATCTGATCACCTGTCTTTTCAAAGGTGTATTGGCAGTTAGGTTTTGTAATTAATTAATATTAGAGCACTAAAATTAGTGACAATTAATGTGACTAAGCTTTTTGGGTCAATGGGTAGGTGAACTTTATGGCTTTAACTGGGTTATAGAATGAAAAATTTGGTTTACATCATTTTCATTATTTCTCCTTTCTGATTAATGAGTATCCATACATACAAAATATTAGAGAAACAGAAAGAGGAAAGCCACAAGGGCCAGATTAACCAACATCATAAAGAAGTGAGTACGAGAGAATCATCTAAATTTGAGGCTCATTAATGTATCTTGAACAGAAGTCATTATCTATACACACACGCCAAAGGAATTATTCAATGAAAGAAGGTCACTTTTTCTTTACAAAGTATTTAAAATACATCTATTTAAACTCAGATTTTCTAACTCTTTAAAATTAGGATTTTCAAGTTTTCCACCATTGAAACTTATGAGTTGGCTTGTCACTTTTAGACAATCAAATAAAAGTCTTTTTACTATACGGGTCCCTTCTAATACTAAATATTTTTTAACGTTAATCTTTTCAAAAATCACATTTTCTTTTGTCTAATTTTTTCTATTTATAAGGTTGAAATAAAAATGAGTTTGTAATGCACAAAAGATACGTCTGTAATTTCTTCAAAGAGCAGAATGAAAAATTGAAAAACAGTTAAAATTAGGAGGTATGATTATATAGATAACCCAAAAATATAAAACTCATAGAATCTTATATAAATCTAACGATAAACATAACCTTATTAGTAAGGTAATTTTTCATTTCATCGTATAGAATTCTCATATATATATATATATGTATGTATATAAAGAGTACTTTATGTCCTTCTTGGACTTTGAACTTTATGATTTTATGATTGTCCCCTGTGTTGTCAATTTGCACAGCTTAATTTGGCTATCAAGTATTAAGTTTAATTACATTAATGAAGGTTTTTTTTTTTAATTTTAATCAACATAGGGGGATCGTAGGTGCCATCCTAACCTTATTTGGTCTTCTCAGCTCATCTCTATTGTGGGTAGAAGAAATTTTGTAGCTTGCCAGTATATTGAAAGAGTTTGACCCAATTTTTCCTCCAAAGATGAGCCTATTTAGAGGCAAACCACCACGGGTCCAATACCGCATAGTATATTAGCCGAGCTAAGACCTTGAATATTGAGGCTATCAAGATTCGAACAAGGATAATTTTGAGAGGAGAAAAAAGAAAGACATCGTTGCTACCAATGGATTGGTAACGGCGCTAATGTAGTTGACAAGCAAAAGGCTTCCAGCTAATATTTATGGCTAATGGCTCAATTATGAAACGAACCTACATTTGTACCATATCTCTCGTGTGAAAATGGATGCTCTTTAATGATAAATCTACGCAGGTGATCTCTATTATTAAATGTCTGATGAAGGATACCAAGGGTTTTTATTTTTATTTTTTTATCTTTTTTTTTTTGTGTTTGTGCTTGTGTTTCTAGGATGCAGTGTATGCTATTTATTTCATTATTTATTTTTCTTTTTTTCTTTTTTTTTGGGGATGGTTGAAGTGTATGCTGTCGTTGTGTTCTATGGATGGGAAAAAAAGGTTGAAGATTAAAGGTACTACATATTTGAAGATCAACTTGTTGGTCGTTTTTGATCTGCAATCCTCTTCATGACCCGATTTCGTTTTCTTAATTTCCATTTATTTTAGGATGTCGTTGTACGTCGTTTCACTGTTTCTGAGATTGTCGCTCCGATTGTAATGTCGTTTTTTCGCATGGTTTCGTTTTCAGTCTGTCGTTTCATTAAAATGATTTCCTTTTGCAATTCCAAACAAAACAAAAAACGTTTTCCTTTTGAATTACTATCGTTTTACTGAGATTACATGGTTTAAATTACCTGTCGTTTCCTAAAGTATTAAAGATGGTGTCTTTTTAGGAATTTTCCCTCATTTTCCTAGTGTAATATTTTATTGACAATTTTTCAACAATTTTCAAAAAAAAAATAATTATTATTATTATTTGCCATCTATCGCAATTTTGAGTGAGACCCACTACGCATTAGTGATAGGCCAAAACAAAAACTTTTTCTACTCTGTGGTATATTTATATGCTCAAAATAGTGAATGAGTGAATGAAAAATTGAATCCAAAGTGCACATGTGTATGTGAAATTTTTAAGCTAAAGTAAAAAATTCTCGTCTCACATCGAAAAAGAGTGAATTCATGATCTTCTATGTGTTAAAAAGCTCACAAAGCTACTCTATTTAACTTTTTAACACACAAAAAATAGATTTTTTTCTATTTTCAGAAATTCTCACCGTGTAAAAAATTTCTAATTAAATTTAGTTTTTGTTCATTATTATATTAAATTTAGTTTTTGTACATTATTGTATGATATTTTTCTAACACCTAAAACCCATGTTTTATGATGCGAAATTTCTTATCCATCCTTTCATTTCATTATGGACGAAATCATTTATTAAATTTCTTACTTGTTCTTTCATTAAAGAACCCCATATTAATATTTTTCTAATGCCTAAAACCCATGTTTTACGACGTAAAATTTTTTCACTTATCCTTTCATTTCATTATGGACGAAGTCATTTATTAAATTTCTTACTTATCCTTTCATTAAAAAATCCATATTATGTTGTTTTGTTATAGACAAAGTCGTTTATTATGATTTGTCATTTGGATAAGATGTTGCTTCCTATAATAACATCGTTTCCTTAGCGTGTAAAACTTTCACATGCCACAGTATAAGTAAAATCATATCGTAATATAAAACTCTCACATGCTACGGCAATGTTTTAGTTTTAACTTATTAATTCTAATTACGTACCCAAACACACTCAAAGTAGTTTACTATGATTTGTCGTTTGAATAAGATGTTGCTTTCCTACGAAATTGTGGGATTTATATCGTTGAGATCGTATGAATTTGCCGTCTTTCTTGATGGTACGTTTCATTGTGGGGTCGGTTGTCGGTTTTATGATATTCCTACCTCATTATTTGTTGTCGGTTTTTTTGGATTGTCGCATGCCTGATCCTCATACTCAGCTTAGCCTTCCACATTTAGCCTTCATTTGATTCAATCCCTGTCGTAACAAAATTTTTAAGGCATTTGCAGACGCACACATTTTGCGGGCTTCCAAGGAAAAATACTTGAAAACATTTATTAAAATTGCTTGCAGAAGATAATCATGAGCCATCTTTCTTACAACTTACAGCTTATGCACGGTGAAAAAATTAATGAAGATAGAACTAGACCAAAAGAACTCGAGCGAAAACAAAGACTGAAAAATTTTAACTGACAAAATGATGGGGGAAAAAATCAATAGAGAGAGTTGTAGGTAAAGCAAGTGGCCACAATTGAGGCCACGCAGATGAGGAGTGAAGGAAGAAGAGTGACATTCAAGAGCCTACTCTGTCCCAAATATCCAGCCGCAGTTAGAGTAACATCTGCAACCACTCGAGCAAGCGTGCCAGCCTCCGTCGAGAGTAGCCCTCCGTTGTAGGTTCCTCGGGAAAGCCGAGATGACATGACTCGAGAGAGAAGTGACAAATTAACACCTGCAAGAATACACGCACAATTGAACTTAAGTTCAAGTTGCAAATTGGCCGGATCAAATTGGTGCAATCACAACCGTAAATCATAAGCTAACCATGTTGAAAAATAGAATATCTCACCTTCAAGTACTTCAGCAGAGACAAACATTATAAGACCTGAAGAGACGTACTGTACCACAGTGTATGGTATCAATATGTGGAAGCTGAAAAGAATGCCTATGCAAACCATAATTTCGGATGCCAAAAGAATTTGTCTGCAGCAAAACAATGCATCATAAAGTAAGAAAAACATACGTGGAATGGAAGAAAGTGCGAAACGAAAATATCCAAGCAACAAGGGCATCGTACGAAAAATCACCTGTCCTCAAACATGTTGCTAATGTAGCTTCCGACAATAATGTTTACTGGAAGAACTGTAAGCCCAAGACATGCTAGAAATATCGCCACACTGCTTGCGGACCAACCAAAGTAGTATGTGGTAACGACACTGGATTCCGAGAGTAAAACCTCCATTGCATACTTGAGCATGAAATATATCAACAATTGAACCTGCTCAAATGATACAAAAGGTAAAATGTTTAACCTCAAACAAGAATAGTGCAGGTAGATAATATTGTTTTAAATCGTACATGCAATTAGACATAAAGCAACTACATGTCAATTTCTATTTCATGCCATATACAAAACAGAAACAAAAGTTCATGTATGCTTCTGAATTGTGTTCAAAATAATGTCAATGAAGTTGATGTGTATTTTTCAGGTTTACACAATACCTTCACAGATGGCGTAAGTAATCTGTATGCTGATCGAATTGATGTGGCTGGTTGGCGAGATTCCTTAGAAGACTCTTCACTTCCTTCATATTCTTGGTCACCATCTTCATCTTCGTGCTTGTCTTCCGAACTGATGAGCAATGGTTGTTCAAGACCTTCCTCAAGTGCATTGTTTTCTACTGTTTCTGTCACGTAGTGGGTTCAATTCCAATTTAGCCGTTTATGAACAAACTCTCATTACAAACACACAATATGGGATTTGACAAAAAACTATTCTATTCAGAGAGGGAAGTCATTGTACCAGTATTAGATGCCTGTGGTATGGGATTTTCCACAGTTTCATGAGCAGGTTCTCTGAATGAGATGCATAACCATATTAAATAGATAAGCCATGCAGCAGCCATAACCCATCCAGGCAAAGTGTCTTGATTGAATGTAAGCTTATAAATCTTGAAGTTAGTTTGAAGCAAACCAGCAAGAGCTGGACCACAAGCCATTCCAAGTGCACTGGCACTAACAAAACCTGCTGATGCCTGCATGCGGATTTTTAGTGGCACACAATCACTGATATACCGCCTGTTAACTGCTCGAGCAGAACCAAATCTGCAAGTGAGAAAGTCCAAATTTTCATCAATTTTTTGTAATGAGGTAATCATCTTGCTATAGAAACAGCTCAAAATACTTGCATTACATCAAACCTGGCTTAAAGTTAAATTATTTTCCTCTAACCATAATTTATTTTCTGATGCTGTAGAGTGTTCTAACACGTTTCCAATTAATGTACACCAGAAGACTTTCAAAAGCTAGTGCCCACACAATAAAACAAGATAGCATATGGAACAGACAACAATGGACCATAACATGTATCATATAAAAATTACTCTACAATTATGTGAAATGAAATTTTCTCGATTATAATAGTTGAATGAATCCAAAAATAAATAAATCTGTTAGAAGATGACCACCAATAGCCAAATCAGAGTTTAAGCAGCTTCAGAGCTTAAATGAGACGACACTCCCTAACAAACACCTTGATCAACTTATTGGCAGATTTTTACAATCTTACATATAAACATAAAGGAGGAAGTGAATGAACACAAAGAAGACCACTTACCCACAGAACAGACGACCAATCAAAAGAATCCAGATTGAATTAAGATCGTATGCCAATGCATACATGGCATTTCCCACGAACAGAACAATACTGCTGAATACAAGAGGTTTGAAATATGATCTGTTTGACCATGCACTAAAATATACTGAAGAAAACACCTGCGCAACAGCCATAGCTCCAATCACAACACCACAGACTGTTGCTGCAGCTCCGAGGCTCATGGAGTAGTCGTCTGCTGTAGGGACAATAATGTATGTATTTACCATGTAGAGAAATGTGTTTGCCAGGTTCAAGAGGAGAGACATAAAATGGTATCTCTGATCATCAACATGTTCATCGATAGGAGTAGGCAGCTCTTCTTGCATAATGAGTGCATGTTGAGCCAAGAAATTAAGAAAGTTTGTTGAATGGGTTAGCCTGTCTACAGCTGCATTTATTGATGCAACGGTAGGATCCTGCAGATTGACGTATTACTATCATCAATATCCAAAAATACTTACGAACCTATGAGGGAAGGAAGGCAATTATAGGGTGTAAGAAGAAAGAAACCTGGAGCGGAAGAGCAGGCTGATCATATATAGACAAGTAGCTTCCCTGGCGATCCTGGAGTTCATGAAGATTTCGTGAAAGGGCTCCCACAACAGCCCCTATCCCCTGCAAATCCATGATTAGTTGGTAAGATCATCCAGAGACAATAGCTTGGCATTTGATAAATCCAATGCGCACAATTAGTTTGCATAGGGCGTGCTTTATGTCACCCTTGCTGGCCCCTAAAATTAGAACCTCACCTAGAAACTACGAGATGAAAATGCACTCACCCATCTAGATAGCTATCCAAGCGAGTAAAGTATAAAGTAGAAGAATAAGAGATGGCCTGTGATTAGAAATATTACCACATGCTTAAACACTTGCTGCAGCTGTGAGTATGGATGATTTGCACGAGTTTTGACATAATAATCAGTGAATCTATAACCAAAGCGTTTATCAAACTTCTTCAGTATCTTACGAAGACCAATGGCATTCATCTCAACAAAAAAGAGAAGCTTCAAAAGGTCTTGCCCTACTGCTCTATACGCTTCTCGTAATTCAGATATTTGAAATATATCAGGCTGCTCCTGTAGCGCACTATGCCTTTCTCCAAGCTTGGCTATTCTGCTTGCCAGTATCCCTTGTTGTTCCAACAGAAATAGGACATTCTTTTCAATCTGAAATAGTAGTAATGGGAATTAAAATCAGACATACTTCATATTGCACTTCAGGAAATTTAAAACAAAAGCAGAAAGAAGCAAATTAATACAAGCATTTCCTAATCCTAATCATCCTATATGTATATATGCTATACAAGCATGTTAAATAGAAGGAACAAACATGCCAATTCCTACCTATAGATGCGTCTATGTGCTTGTCTGCCATCGTCACTCGCAGACTTATATACAGTCATATGTGCACACTAGTGATATTGATGCTATGGTTGCTCTATCCTTGAACTTTATTCTTGATGTGCTCCTCGGGATGCTCTAACTGCCCCCGTTTCACCCATTTCTCCAAATGAATGAGGGGGAATGAGGATAAGGAAATACCCACAAAAGATCATCTCTTTCTTTTTCTTTTTTTTTTTTTTTTTACTTGATGCAATTAGACCCAGATTAGTATAGACTCGTTCTCAAACCATTATATTTCTCTACAAATTATTAATTAAGTTCTTCCAACCAATCCATTTTCACACATATTTAAAGCATTTGCCGGCTAGTCCATGATCCTTGTGAATATACCATGTGCTTCCACGTTTAGGAGCAAATTCAGAGAGAAGATAAAACTATAAGCACCTTCACAGCGTGTTTGAGGAATTGTTAACAAAAATACAGAGCACATAACTGAATGATTAATCCAAAAAATTAAAGCTACAAAAGGTACAATTCTTAGAATATTAAGAAAAGTTAAATAGAAAAAGTCCACACTACTCAAATTTCTTATCATTTCTTAATGAATAAAACATGCAAGTATATGCACACCTGATCATCCAGCATTCTTGAAAAATCCTTTAGAACATGCAGGCGATCTTTTGTACCTACTTCAATCTGTTGAGCATACTGTTTTACTCTTTTCTTCATTAGTTTATAATTGATGTAATATCTGAAAAAAGGGAAACAGAATATGATGTATCAATGATCAATTTCCACATATACATAATAAGTTTTCATTGAAATCCAGGGCAACGAATACCCAGAAAACTTCCAAAGATTAGTTTTGTTAATTTTTCTTTTATGACTTTGACACAAAAAAACTTCCAAAATGCCGGTCATTGTTCATAAAAAATTAACAATGGATACTTGAATGAGTAATAAGAATAAACCATACCCTCGCCATTCTTCAATTTGTCTTTCCTTCAACTTTTTCCCAAAGGCAACCATCTTTCACTACACAAAGAACAGAAGCTTAAATCAGAGGAAGAATTAAAGGCAAAGCTATGGCAAAATAGCAGAAGAAAGACTTTCTTCCTCTGACATCAATCACAGCTGCTTAGAACTTGCCATGCAATGTAGTGCTTTCTTTTAGCCGAAACTATTGGCCCTTTTGGGTCCTATATTTAAACAGAAATTTAAACTTTCGTGAGAGAAGACACTACAGCAAAATGGTTTGAATTGTAATTCAAACCTATGAACAACAGCTTAATATAAGAAAAATAACGATAATGATAACAATAATAAATCTAATAATACATCTTGCAAATGTGAGCTTGAATATTATTGTTGGAAGCAAAACATAATTGAATTGTTGGTCAACAAAATAATTGAACAATTTATTTAATAAAGCAATCCATTGCCAATCTTTTATTCAGATAATGCTCCAGGACAAAATTAAAGTCCTCGTTGCAAAAGAGAAAAGACATACTCCATAGATAAATATTCACCTCACTTTTTTCCCCTTCATTGAAAATCAAGCATTACTTCTTAAGGAAACAATCATCATTCATGACCCGTAAGGCGTACTTAATCAAAGATCAACATGCTAATCACATTTACAAAAAAACCAAGACGCCCAGTCTGACCAAGTACACGCGAGCAAGCCAATAATTGGTTTAACCAGATCACCTAAATCTCTCAAAACAACGAAAATTTTGGTCGAAATCGAATTCGAAAGCAGTAATTCGATCAAGTTCATGCCTAATTTTTGTGCAGAACAAGATTTAAGCAGAATTTTAGAAATCGAATTCAGAAGTAGGAATTTTTCCGCAGCGGATTCGAGCCAAAACAGCTGCATTTAACTCAAAACAGCTTAAAAGAGATTGAATCCGAATTCTGCTCTGTTTGTTTGCCGAGAAAAATCAAGAGAAGAAAAGGCGATTCATTATACGAACTCACTCTGTTCTCTCAAGCTCCAAAGAAGGATTCAAACCATAAAAACTCAAACTTTACTAAGCAAGAAGTACCATAAAAAGCTTCCGAATTTCATCTTTCTGTAACTTTCTCCTCCGAATTCTCGGCATCCAAACAAAGCACGAGTTCGCAACAAAATACTGATAACGATACACAATCATATACATACATACATATATATATATAGTCCACAAAAAAGGCATTACCGAATAGAATTCTTGATGGAAACGAATTAGATGACCATCAACGAACAGAAACGAAGCGAACAACTCCTTATTTAAACTGAAAAAAAAAAAAGATTTTGAGAATTTCAGCGAAAAACATTTCCGGGAACGAAACGAAACGGAATCAATCTGGATTCCGGAGGGAAGATTAAGAAGAAGGAAAATAGCAGAGTTACCTCAGGAATGGAATCTTCTTTGTTTGTAGCACAGAAATGCGATACGGAGTCGGGACTCCAGGGCGAAAAAGAAGTTTGGGAATGGGAATTAAAGAGGGGAGGAGTGGGGCGGAAGGCGGTGTCCTGTCAATTTTGAAGAGTAGCTCTCTGGCCCTGAGGAGAGCAAAGCTCTTTGCTTGGCTGCTTTAAATAAGTTTTTGAAGAAGGGCCTGGTATTTACTTAGGAATCGATAATATAGTCTTTCTTAAATTATTGCCATCCACTATTTATCAATTTTTGGAAAAAACAAAAAAAAAGAAGGGGACCCACTTGTTGATACTTATCTTTCAATCATCGACATATAAAAGACAAATTTTGAGGGCGTGTTAAGAAAATTAGTTAGAATTAAAGTTTTTGTTTACAAACTATATCATTTTTTATTATAATTATTAAAAATTTTATATTATAAAATTAATTACTTCTAATCAATATTTTAAACATACGTTAAATCTCTTAGGTTTTTAAACATACACCGTCTCTTAACACAAAAGTCCAAAAAAAAAAAAAAAAAGAAATAGTAAAAGAATGAGATTTTAAAAGAGTTTTATACGGAATCTGTTTTGTTTTGTTTTGTTTGTTTTGTCGAAAGTCAGAGTGGAGGTTTTTGATATCTTCTTTAATTTTTCTTTCTTCTTTTTTTTTTTTCCTTTTTTCCTTTTTTTTTTTTAATTTCTTGCTTGGCGGGCGAATAGCTGTTCTGTTTGCTTCTTGAGCGAAAGAAAAAGGCGAGCTTTTTGCCAGTTCAAAGCAAAAAAAAAAAAAAAAAACAATTGGAAAAAAATTGCATAATAAATTGTGTACAAAATGCTCTAGTAATATGGCATAATTTTTATTTTGAACAGAAATTATATTAAAATTAATTAAATGAAAATTTATGTAATTTAATATAATTTTACCAACCATTTTAAAATGTTCTTTTTATTTTTTTACTGAATTTCTCATTTTAAAAAAAAAATGGTAGGCTTTGTGTACTCTTTGTTTGTTTAGAAATAAATAATGAAAATGTAGGTAATTTAAAAAAGTTGACCAACCATTTTAAAATGTTCTTTTTATTATTTTACTAGCTTTTGCCGTTGTCAATCTAATCTTACTGACATCTTTTATGGTGTACTTTTCGTTTATTTTGCTTTTGTGGGTCCTACTATTATTCTTACACGTTGTGCTAATCATTAATCATTTTCTTATGCCTATTTACCCAAAAACGGCATACATTTTCTCATATTTTATTATTCCAAATTTGCTAATCATTAATGACTTTCTTATGCCTATGTACCCAAAAAAAAAAAAAAAACATATTCTTATATTTTGTTGTTCCAAGCAAATCATTAATCATTTTCTTATACCTATTTATCCAAAAAAACACATTTTCTTATTTATTTATTATTCCAAATTACTCTTGTTACTTTCCAAAAATAAAAAACTACCTTACCTAAACTAGCATTAAACATCAAAAAAATCACCTTCTCTTGATTAATTTACACAAATCTCTTTATCTAGATCCACCTTTTTAGTCTTGATCGTTTCTTTATCGTCGTAGAACTTAAAATAATCTCATAAGCCAAAAAAAATTAATATAATCTCCACGTTCCTAAAATTTCTTGTAAGTATTGTCATGAAAGGATAATTATGTGTTAAATTATTCACCTTAAAATAATTAGAAAGCAAAAGATTATTTTAATCAATAACAATAATGGACTGAGCATGACTGCATGATAGAGACAAATGATTTGCCAACAAAAAGTCCTCTAATACTCCCATTGAATAATATTTTTTTAAATTGTTTTTCACTGCATAATTAAGAGGTGGATAATGAAATGAAATTATTATAATGCAAATTAGTAGTCAAATTTAGAATCATATCATTCATTAATTTTGTCTATTACTAGATTTGATTCTAAAGGTTGATTTTTGCTGAACGCTTAGCAAGGGTCAAAGTCCTCTCAATGTCGACAGACCAGGTGATAACCATTGACTTCAAAGGCTTCAAGAGTTAAAATTTTTTTTGGTGTTTGAAAGAAGAATTCAAATTGTAGAGTTAAAACCGTAACATATATATATATATATATATGAGATTTTTATATTATAATAAATTTTATATTACATTATTACATTATAACGCATAAAAATTTTACAATATTTATGGTTCTAATTAAAACTGCAATTCTAACACTAACGTAAAAGTACTTACATGTATCCGATAATATCATACACTTTAACAAAAACCATTTTAAAAGACACGGCGTTGTCATTTTTAACATAGGTTTTTAAAAACTGATATTGAATATAAACAAAAACACAGATTGAGACGCTGGAGCGGAACTCTTTGAATTTTTTTATTTTTATTTTTGTAATTGGTTTCTTGAAGGGCTATGTTATTGTTGTAGGATTAAATATTAATATTAAATTAATGAACATAGACTCTATAATGTTTTCTAGCTACATTATACTTTCATGTGTTATCACATAGTAGTTGGAGAACGTTCAAACTAAACATTAATATGCACTAAAAAAAAAAAAAAAAAAAAGAACTCACTAGGCAAACTAGTAAGTTCATTTCTGTTCAAATGTTTTTCTTTTTTTTGTTAACTTTTTAATAGAATTCCCCTTCTAAGACCATTCTCTTTCCCTTTCAATAGCAACTCATGTACCATAAAAAAATTCCCTTAAAAAAAGGGGAAAAAAGCGACAAGAAGAACAGAGAGAGAGAGGAGAAGAGGATCTATTGAGTTTGCATAAAGACAAATAAGGTGTTTGGAAGGGTGGTGGAAACTAGAGGTTAGAACCACTTTTACTGTAGCATATGAAAGCTTTACACTGTAGCAATTTTTTTTATTGTTACTGTTGCATGTGAGAACTTTATACTGTTCATAACTGAATTTGTGGTGGGAACCGTGATTCCTACTACTATGCCAAACAGGGAAAAAGACTTGTGTCTCTAGAATTATATGTTGTATGTATAAGTCGCCACTTAACCTGCCCAATTGCCAAGATGGGCACAAACTGTTTCCTCATAGGATCACCCTCATCAATTTTCCTTTTTGTTGGAGAGACCATGATGTCTATTAAAATATTTGACAAAACTGTTTGAATTTAAAAAATGATTATGCAAAATATTTATATTATAGTATATTTGTATTTTACACAGCAATATATAAAAGCTTTACATGCTTTACACTATAAGTGGTATGTGCTCATCTCTCAAAACACAAGGGTTTTTTTTTTTTTTTCCGCTGAATCAACATAATCGGAAAAGATGTGGCAACACTTTTGTGCATTTCCGTAACAAAAAACAACTAGCAGCCACCTAAAAGAAAAAGCCTAAAAAATCTTTAAAAAAAAAGTCATGTGCTTGTGTGAACTTCATTGAATCACAATAATTTTATAAGCACTTTATTACATGCATTTTATGTGTTTTCGTTTATTAACTGTACAATTTGAATGAGGCGGTATTAATAATAGAGAAATTTTCTTCTTATGGTCCCAAACTTTTTTTTTTTGACACTTTTTACGTTATAAACTTTGAAATCTTTCTTTTTGAAGATGAAAGTGCCAGAAGCTTTAAAATCTGAGTTGTTTATTATATAAATTTCCCTTCATAAGCCTATTATTTGGACAGCAGCGTCGTTACACATGTTTCACAAGTATCATATGATTTACTTTGAGCTTTTATCTTATTATAATAAAAAACAAAAAGTTACAACAGTGTAAAGTTTTTACATGTTAAAATATTTTATAAATTGATTAATTAGTTCAAATTAAGGTTCTCAAACACCGTATTAAATTGTGCAGCTTTGTAATGTTGATAAAGTACTTCAATCCTGAAATTTGCTCAAATAGACAAATATATAGCATAAATAATGGTGGGGGACCTTATCTTGTGTATTCTAAGTGCCCATGCATGGCTACAACTACACTATATTGGATCCAACGGGGCACATGAAGTATAGTTGCACCTATTTAATAAAGTTTAGACTATATTAAACAATATAGTTGTATTGGATGATCCCACGAACGCCCTTAAAAGCTCAATAGTGTATTTGTTTCACTGCTTTAAATGAAAAAGTGTTGGTTTAAACTATTTTTTTTTTTACGTTTTTTTTTTCTTATAAAATTTAAATTTTACAGTTTTTTTAGCTCCAACTGTATCTAATACGTACTTATTAAGAGCAATGTTATATAACCCAACCAGGTTTTGACCCGACAAAAACAAAAGGTAGACACTATGTGGGTCCCGGCGCTTCTTGTCCCTTTAACGGGTTTTGACCCATGAGGTAATTAAAGTTTTTGGCTTATTAAAATGTATAAACGACGAACCCCGTGAAGAATAGAAAAACAGTGCACACAACCAATCCACCGCCTCACAGTGCCAAGATTTTCCACAATATAAGATATGCTATTTAATACGTGTCGATTAGATAACTGACTTCCCTAAAAGTGACAAAGCGAATATTGTTGGCTTGGCTATAAATTTGTCGCTGTATGGTGGTACAAAGAGTATAAAATTAAAGAAATTAATTTTAAAAAAGATTATAAGTACCACAAGCATGGTTCACGTAATTATTATTATTATTTTTTAAATAGCCATTCCTTGTGACATCTTATTAGCATTATATTAGTATTTTATTGTAGTGTTTGAAAACCAGATTGAAACATAAAGTTAAAATTTAAAAGCTGTAATATGTGAGAGCTTTATACTATAATAAATTTTTGCTTTATAATGACATGTGAAAGTTTTACGTTGCAATAGTTTTAACTAATAAATTGGGATGATGTTGTGAAAGAAAACATATAAATCTATCTATCAGTATAGTAGGAAAAATATGCAAATCATTATCCACCACTGCATAAAAATAGTAAACAATACATTGTGATGTATCTAACATGATTTATTTGGTTGATCATTTGGCAAGTTGGCCCTAGGCAAAGATGTCAACCATACTGTTGCCGCCTTGTCTGGTACACTTGTGCAGATATAGATATTATTTTATTTAACTAGTAAAGAAAATAAGAAATAAAAAATACTAATTGTTTTGCTAAAAAAAGGTATCCTTATTAGTAACTAGCCAAATGTGCTTAAAAAATAAAATTTAAAAAAAAAAAAAGCAATAGAGCTTTCTACGTGGTTTAGGATAAGCTACCAGCAATACATGTTTATAAAACATAAAAATGGCATTGAATATAATATAAACGTAAAATTAATAGAAGCTAAAATAATTTTAATGGTACAAAACAAAATCTAGTTGATAGGGTGCTTGTTCGTTTCTTATTGTGGACTCCTCGTGAAAAGATACAACTCTAACTTAAGTTTTTTATATATATATATATATATAATTCTTTCGTTTTAGGTTTAAGTGCTAAAGCCAGTCTTAGTTTCAACCATTGATTTGGTGAATTTTTATTTTCAATTTTAAGGATTCATTGGATCAAACACTCTCAAATGAACATACATTATGTATTTGGCCTTTCTTTGACATTTCGGTTGAAATAGTCGGTTCCAACTAACAAATAATCTAAACTCTAGTAGTTACTATAAAAATAAAAAGTTAATATAATGTAAAGCTCTCACATATTATAATTTTCAAACCAACATTTTCAATTCCAATTGCTTTTTTCAAACACTCTATTAGTAGACTAAAAATACCACCAAACTTTAAAAATACCTTTTCTGTTTCATGATTTTTTTAGATCAAATCTTGTGTTCATGTTATTTTGCTTTTTTAGATACCCTACCAATTTTAACCATCAATGTTAGATGTTCAACATGTTCTATTTTGCAACTATTATGTGTCCTGTAAAAAATAATTTAGTATAAAATTACTAAGATATTTAAGATACGAGTTCTAACTCTAAAATTTAAATTACACATTATAGCATGAGAGAATTTTGTATTATAGAGTATTTTTGCTTTACATTATAGCATGTAAGAGCTTTATACTTTTTTTAGTTTGTGAAGTCAATAAATGAATTGTAACAATATTATAGTTATGAACTTTATTATTAACCATTTAAGTACTGCAATGTTCAAGATGTAATATCATAATTTCAAAAAGCACGTTTTCTTTTTTATTTTCTCCCTTTTTCTACTTCTTATAACTTACAATAATAATGGTCTAAAATTAGACAGGAAAGTGTATGACCGGAAGTAAACTTGTACTTGTAAAAGCACATCATGTGCCGTATGTGCACCTTTTTGCCAATGCAATACAAGGAAAAGCAGAAGAAAAAGCATATGGGTCGTTGAGAAAAGGGCAAGAAACAAGGACAAAAAAGAATCCTTAAAGCCAAAAGGGTCAAAAACGAGACAGGAAAGGAGCCGAACTTGGGGCCCAATGCCAATATGGGGTCCATGACATTTTTGAGTCCATGTGATCCAACATGTACTTTTAGGACTTTTTCTCACTTTTTTTTTTTTTTTTTTGCTTTTTTGAAAAAACCTCTAGAACTTGTTTGTTTTGAGGCAAAAGTGGAAGAGGAGAGAGGCGGTGAGGGAATTAATAGCTAAAAAGAGGCGTGGTAATTCAGGTTTGACACGAGGACCTTAATAGCTAAACATAGAGGCGGCCAGCTAAGTTTGACATAAGAACATGACTTAAAAATTGACTCATTCGATGACGCAAAGTTGAATTGAATTTACTCGATTTATTAATTTTTCATTAAAAAGTATAGATAAATATAGATAAATAATTGTTAAAATAATAAATTTAACAAAATTATTTCAAATAAAACAAAAAATAATGTTTATGACCTAAATTTATAAAGTGAGCCATAGAAAAGCTGTATAAGTAAAGTAACATCAATATTGCTTATTTAGTCGTGACAAAAGTCAATACAGATTTGAGTGAATTTTTTACTAGACGGATGACTCATAGATTGACTCAAATTCGACACGTAAATTTATGTTGATACGAACATGACCCATATTGTCGTTCCTAGCTAAAATATTGTATTTTAGTTATTGGGTATGAGGGGGAAAAAAAACAGAATAGATTAGGTTAGGATTTTCAAATCTTTTAGAGTAACATATTTTAATTTCTTCAGATATAAAGAGATTAGAGGAGGGATTTCATACCAAACAAGCAAGCATAAGGGGGGTGAAAGCATTCTATTTTCTTTGTATCATCTTCACTTAAAGCATGTTTGATAAGGGGAAGAGATGGTGGGAGGAAGCGGGATGGAGGGAGAGAATTGGTGGAGGAGAAATCCATTGTTTGCATCCTCTTATAAGTAGAAGGATTTAACCAATCCATCAAATTCAAGACTATTTTACCCTAAAAAAAAAAGGATTAAGAGATAGTAGAATGAACAATATAGTAATGTAATTATATAAATCGCTATCATCTATCCTTCTACCTTTCATTCCCTTCTACCAAATCACATTCTCCATCCCTTCGACTCTCTCCATTCTTCCCACACTTCATCCCTCCAACCAAACGGTGTCTTAGTTTATATGTATTTGTTTCCTTCATATTTTCTTTTTCCTAATACCAAACATAACCTTAGATTATTAAAATGCCTTTTTGGTCGGCACTCTTATGATAATATTAGCTTGATAGAGAAACAAGCTATGACGACTCAATAAAGAAATTTATTTGGTGATCCTCTAAGTTGCCATGTGAGAAGACCCCTGTGGCCTAATGCATTTTAAGTATGACTAGTTGTCTCATCTCACTTAAAAGGAGTGGATTAAAGAATTGAGTAGATCTTAAAACTCCTATATTTCTACTCAAATAGAACTATACAACATTGTACTAGCTTTACATGGCAAATATATGAAAAGACACAATCGTCGTGTCACAAATTGGGAAAGGATGAAACATAAGTGGCGCTAGATTTTACTACTCTAATGCAAAAAATTTTAACCCAAAGTTATAACCATATCCTTGTTTATTAATAAAAAAATATATAATCATGTAATAATCCGATATTTCATGCATCATTGCTTCATTGATTTTTTTTTTTTTTAAATTGTTTCAATGTGTGGGTTTCACAAGCGTGACATTCATATGTAGCTGTGATAAAAAAAGTAGTGGTGACTGACATCACTAATACTATTTTATCATCTCTTTCTTATGCATAGAATTGCCCATTGGGAATTAGGTGTCTAGCACCATAAAAAAAAACACTATTATTTACGTGCAAAATTACTTGTTTTGTCACACTTTTAAAAAATATGTTTATTTATGTCACATTTAAACGGTTGTCCTACACTACCATTTATATTACACATATTTAAGTTGTACTATATTTAAGCATGTGTGATGTTTAAGAAAATAAATTTTAAAATATAACAATTATGAAAATTCTTTATAATGGGGCATATTTTGTAGTACTTACCACTACTAGTGTCTTTCTTTTTTATCTTTGTTTTTATTTCTTAATTTTTTGAAGACGTTCGTTTGTGTTTGTTTTTACTTTATTTCATATATATAATGAAATTGGCATGGGGTCCCAAACACATACTGCTATAATATAACGACAACAAGCACATTGCCTCATTGAATGTCCCCCAATCACACCTAGATCTACCTTCCTATTTTCAGACCTTACCTAGAAAGCAAGCCGACCATTGTTAAAGTTCGTACTAGAATAGTCTTCAAGTGTGGTCTTCTTTTCTTTTATTATAATTTTCCGAGACAGAAAATAAAGCTTTTTTTTTTAAAACATAACATATGATAAATAGGACGTTTAATAAACTAGTTTGAATTGATAATTTGAACGTTAAACATTATATAGTAATTCAAAAACTAATTTGAACCAAGTTTTCAATCGGACTAAAAATATTAGAAGAGATATTACACGCATTTGGGTATAAAATTTTGGCAGCAAAATACCAAAAAAAATAATAATAATAGTAAGAATACAAATAAAGTTGGAACAAATGTGGGGCTGGCAAGCATTTGCGGCTGCTGCATCTTTGCACCTAAGCCGTCAATAAATCCTCCAGAGTCTGCCTATCACTTTATGGCAATTAATTTCTTTTTTAGACCAAAACTTGCTTGGTGGGTCCAGTCATGGAGAGCTATGTTGGTTGATCCAATTTTGGTCAAAACCAGAATAGATTACATTTATTCGTGATTTGGCTCAGTATTCTCTCCTGCTATAATACCAATTAATACGTTGAGAGAGAGAGAGAGAGAGAGGGAGATGTTGTGGAATCTCTAATGATAAAAACATTAGAATGCTCTTGAAATGGAAAGGAGAGTGAGAAGGTAGAAGCAAGAGCAATATTGATATAAAGATATACTTACATACATATATATATATATATATATAGATTGAGGGGACCTGCTTTAGCATGTTCATGTTTTTACCTTAAACGTTTTTTTTTTTTTCTTTTTATAAAAATTTCATCTGAAGTGATTATATAATAATAATAATAATAATAATAACAATACTAACAATTTCTTATATTCATTTTCCATTATAAAAATATATAAATTAATCTGCAAAATCAATATATAATAATTAAAGTTGAATTTAAGAATGCATATCTTTTGCATCTCTAAATATGATTGTATTCAATTGTTTTCAATAAATATGATCAATCTTCAATTGTTTTCAAAGTGATCACAATATCATTAAAATTGTCAAATAATATAATCAACTTGTTAAACATTTGTGAAATTTAATATATATATATATATATATATATAAATGATCATATAACGAAAATAAAAGCATTTTTTCATGAAAAGAATCTATATACTATATATACTGATAGTTGTACGAAAGAAAATTGAAAAAACAAATGCGCATCTATTTTCAATACATAGCGTATGATAGATACATGGTATAAAATCTAGTGATCCTCAGGTTAAAGTATTTTGTAGAAGCGCACCAATGAATCCCACGATCTTCATAATCATCGGAATCGTTAATATATATATATAAATCCAACAAACAAGAAAATATGTGACTTTCAGATAATTGATCATCTTCTGAAAAGCTTATGGAGCAACTTTTTATGATCGATGAACTATAAGATTAAAAGTTAAAGAATAAAACTCATTCAATCTTATTAGGTATTTGAAATAGTGGTTTAAATCAATGGTTCAAACCGTAAATGGTGTAAAGCTCTCACATGTTACAGTAAAATACAACAGTGTAAAACTTTCACATACTACAATTCTCAGACCCAAACTAATTGTTTAAATTACTCTCTTAAACACCATACTATTCTCCTTTTGTTTATTTTTATAGATGTGTATACACATATGTACATATATATTTATATATATATATATATAAGCGTTATATATATAAACAATAAGTGTCAATTTAAGTCGTAATCCATTAGTTTTGTGCATTATTTTTCGTGAAAGTTGTGATGCAAAATGAGATTAGGAAGGAAGAGGAAGTAGCACACATCAACAGTTGTATAGGTGAAAGGCCAGTCAATTGGTTATGAGGAAAATTTCAACAAAAAGTGTTAGATAAAATTGATTCTAACTAACTTTTCAATTAAAAACAATGTAAAGCTTTCACATACGACAATAAAAAGAAAAAAGTTGCTACAATATAAAGCTCTCACATGCTACAATGTTTACAATTTCAACCAATGATTCTAACCACCAAGACAAACATCCTAAAAGAAATTATTTTCATAATCACATGTTTCAAAAGCTACATTATGACAAATGGGGCTTTGACCTTTACAAGCTTCTCTTTGCTGCTTCAACTACATCTTTTTCTGCCAGATGTGATATTGCAAGGCAAAGAAAGTTATAGTGAAAGAAGCAAAAAGAAGCGTTTGAAAGGCTTTATGATGTATAGGAGGGAAACTATATAGGGACACATATATGATATCCCCCTTTCCATACAAAATGAACATGGCTTTACTACTTTCCCAAGGGCCTCTACTTGTGTACAATATTTTTCTTTTTCTTCCTCAAAAATTGTACATCTTTCAAAATGTAAAAGCTCCAAAAGACCATTCTTTGATGAATCGCCACCATTGTTTTGTTAGAATCGTCAGCACCATTGTTCGGAATAAAAGTCTGGCTAGCCGAGTTCCCGGCAAAAAATTGAAACCTTAAGTTGTAGCTGTACCAGTTAACCTTTACTGATAAGGAATTGCCCCCCAAAAAAATGCAGGCTTCGGATTATTTAGCGACGCCGACTTGATCATGACCATCTTGTCTCATTTTTGACCTATAGATTTCTGCCCTTTGAGGATCTACAATCTCAAGAGCACCGAGTACACACTTGCGGTACGAGAAATCTTCAACCGTACCATCTGTCCTTACCAGCACAAAGCAGCGCGAACCCGGATGTTTAGAGTGATGTGCAACCTATGAAAGAAAGAAAAGCATCATGAAGACGTCCAGGATGGAACTTAATCATGAATAAGGTAAATTGAATGGTCATATTTAAAAGCATGCATTGAAATTCAAAAATAAATTAAGTTGTTCATGCAAAGCTTAAAACATCTCAAATGCAATACCAAATTTTGGCATTTCAGTGAAAAACAACAACAACAATAATAATAGTATTGAAATCACTTTTCAATGCAATGCTATTTTCCATCCTAAATTGGGTAAATGTAATAACAAATGCTAAATTTAACATGTAGTTTAGTTTTACAAGTTTCAAAGCTTAATATTTTTCATAAAAGTAAAAAAAAAAAAAAAAAGCATTATGCTATTGAAGCACAAAACACAAAAAAAAAATAACACATCAAATATGTCAATTTTTTTACTTTTTAGTGGTAAATACAGCAATTGACATTGGCATTTGCATTGGAGATAGTCTTACTTTACCCCATGATGGTCATACCAAAATTCCAGATTATAGGAGGGCAAACTAATCGTACAAGAGCAAATCAGTCTTACTTCTTTTCTACTACATTAAGAATACCTTTATGTCCTGAAATCCTGTGCCAATTTTCTCATCTATCCGGGGATGAAAATATAGAGCTATCATCAAGGTTGACTTGTCTGTGTGATCTAGGCTTTGATTTATGGGATACCTACATCCAAAAGAGTTGCAAATATGTGAAGAATTTTAATTAAATAACAGAAAAGTCAGAGGAGGAACATGATCAAGGGTTTCTTACTTGTACAAGATGTTCTGTAGAGTGTCTGATAGGTTCCAAATATCATCCAACTTAAAAAGCTTCTTTATCATGTCTTTCGAGATACCCAGCTTTTTAAGTCCTTGTGAGAGAGTCTTGTCGTACTTGTACAAAAGCAAAGCACCAAATTTCACAGATGTATTGTTCTTGACATCTAGCGTTCCATTTGCAACCTGCGTATCGGAGATCATGCCAGTAGCCAGTAGATCATAGGCATTTTTTGGCTTATCAATCTCATGTGCCTGAAGATCACAAAGAATGGAGTGGACTGTTAAAAAGAGCAAGCATTTTGAATGAACGAAATTGACAATACCCAAATTACAAAATAAATGGAACGATTCTATTCGGCTCCACAAAGAGATAGAAGGTGGCTTTCGCTAGGAACCAATTTTGTGGGGACCCATTTTTCTCTTGCGGAGCTAGATCTGTGTGTGGCCCTACAGCTTTTTGGAATAAATAATAATAAAACAACTAAAATTAAAACAATAGTGGTACATTTTATGGGGAAAAGAAAAAATTTTGTGGCATGTTGCCTTATATGAGTGATAGACCAAATTCTTATTTTGAAAATAGTAAATATTTTTTCTTTTTCTTTTTCTTTTTTTTTTTTTTTTTTTTTTACCTTCCCAGAAAAAACAAGATCAAACTGTCCCCCAGTTCCGAAAGGTGGAATGTTTCCCCATGCTAAAGCATCTAAGCTCCCTTGAAGACCATCCGCGATTTCAGCCTTTGCAGCTTTGATGAAGGAAGCAGCAGGATTCTGCAACATATTCCAGAAAGCATACATGAATTAGCTATACACATATGCATATTTAGAATCAAAAAAGTATTTTTATAACAAAAAAAGCAAATAAATAATAAGAACTAACAGAAAAACACGCTTGCGTGAAGGGTGATGCAACAGAGGCATAATCTCTTTGCCGTGCAAGTCCCTTCGGAGTCAAGCCAACAAAATTTCCTGTAACTGATAGTGTGTTGGCAACCAAAAGTAGGTGTTCGGGAAGTATAGTCTTGCCAACATCAGATACCGCTGACTCCAAATTCTGCAGTTGAAAATACATTACGGTCAATATAAATATATAGGTCCAACTTCTTCAAGATTAAAAGAAAAACAAAATGCACAAAGAAAAGGGACTTACATTGAGAAAATATTTCCATCCAGAATCTATCCCATAGACAGAACAGAATTCATTTATGTTTTCTGGATGACTGCGTGACCAGTCAATCAAGTCCATGATTAGGAGGCAATCATTCATGAGAGTACTCCAATAATCTTTTACACTATCTCCCGACATAGAAACTTTCAAGTAAAGTTCACCAGATGAATTACGGGTGGATTTTGATGCATTTGACCGATCACTCCACAGAATATCCACCCTTTCAATTTCTCGAAATCCTAAAGAACAAATGGGCAAATAAAAGAAACATGAGCAACCAACATATATGAGGGGAATTTTTACGAATAAATGCAACTTTCATAAATTGACGATTCCAATAACCAATCTCTACAAGAAATATACAAGCTTCAAAAGAAAATCAGCAGCATTGTTCAATAAATAGTTTCAAACAAAAATCAACAATATTGTCTACGACTACTCAAATGAATGATTTTTTTAATCCTTTCAAGTGAGGGAAGCTTTCATCAGCTTCTCAAGGATTACTCAAACAAATAAATAAATAATACTATTTAAAGCTATGCCAGCATCCTGGCAATGATTATGGGGAAAAAATTGAGAGTCCTAAAGGGCCATAAAATGTTGAGACATAGAATTCATGGCATTTAAAGGCTATATTTCTCCACATATGGAAATGACACTTTTAGCGATAGTTCACAGCTAACCTTTTACAGTTGTCTCAAGCAAAAAGGGTAACACAAGCTCTTGAACTACATATAACCGTATGACGGAATTCTTGGAGCTCTCAATACTAACAGTGATGCAACATGCATCGTGGTCTTCCTTACACATGTCAGATATAGAACAATCCCTACCATTCCATCAACCCAATTAGAAAAAGAACTGCAAAGATAAATAATAGAAGATGTACTAATGGCAGAATGATGACTTACATTTGGGCATATGCATTATGAAATTTTCAAGTAGCAACTCCATGTTCCATACAGTTACACTATAAGAGGACTTACAAATAGAAGTTAAGCAATTTGGTTGAAGGAAGTATAGGGGGATACAATCTCTAAAAGTTAAAGTGCTTTCATTAAGGGGAGACAAATCTGAGACAGTGTTTTGGCGGCAAATGAGGTAGTTGAAAAGCATAGAGTGGAAGGAAAACAAGGATTGGTGTTCAAAATAGATTTTGAGACGCTTTATGATCATGTAAAGTGGAATTTTCTAAGGCAAATGATAAAGAAGGTTTTGGTCAAAGATAGATAAAGTGGATCACGGGATGCATTAGTTCAGCAAACTTTTCCATTTTGGTTAATGGGAAGTCACAAGGAAGTTTTGGAGCCTCAAGAGGATTTAGGCAAGGAAATCCACTTTCGCCGTTCCTTTTCACTCTAGTAGTGCATGGTTTGAGTAGGTTGGTGGAAAGGGCGGAGGGAATGGATTTGGTCAAGGGTTTTGAAGTTAGTAGGAACAATATTCAGGTTTCCCATTTGCAGTTTGCAGATGATACCTTATTTTTTGAATACCATTGCAAGAGAATTTTCGAAACATGGCTGCAATTTTGAAATTCTTCTCTCAATGTTCGTTGAGAATTAATATGGGGAAAAGTACATTGAATGGATTAACTTGGAGGAGGAGGTGGTTTGGGGGAGGCCCCAGGAGTTAGGTTGTGAAGTGGGTTCTTGGCCAATGAAGTATTTGGGCTTACCATTGAGAGGGAATCCTCAATCCAGAGAATTTTGGAACCCAGTGATGGAAAAATTTCAAGAAGATTGGAGGGGTGGAAAAAAGGCTTTTTGTCTAGGGAAGGAAGACTTACACTAACTCAATCAGTATTGGCAAGCATTCCGATTTATTTCCTCTCTCTTTTTAGGCTTCAGGTAGGGGTTGCTAAGGAGATTGAAGCTTGTATGAGATGGTTTTTGTGGGTTGGATTGGAGAGAGTCAGTTGATAACTTGGTTGCTTGGAAGGTTGTTTCACTTGGTAAACAAGACGGGGGATCAAGAATTGGGAATTTGTTGAAGAAAAATCAAGCTCTTTTGAGTAAATGGTTGTGGCGATTTCCCTTGGAACAAGATGCGGTTTGGGCCACAGTTATTAGGAGCAAATATGGACTGTAATCCGATGGCTGGGAATCTAATCTTGTTACTAGAGGCACTCGTAGGAATCCATGCAAATTTATTTCTCAGAGTTTAAACCCTTCTCTTCAAAGAGTGAGTTGGATGGTAGGAGATGGAAATAGAGTGGGGTTTTGGGAAGACAAATGCTGTAGTGACCTGCCCTTTGCAGTTGCCTTTCCTAGATCGTATAGTTTGGTGAGGGAGAAAGAGCTGAAAATAAAGAAGATTTTGGTGTGTGAGGAGGGATTTCTACCTAAGTGGAACTGTAATTTTAGAACGAATTGGAATGATCGACAGTGTGAGGATTTTTGAGAATTACTTAACTACTTACAAAGTTTTTCCCTATACACTTTGCTTCTTGATTCAAGAGTTCGGATTGCAAGTTCTTTGGGGTTTTCATGCAATTCTTTCTTCCCTGCTTTGAGTCGGTGTCCGAGCCGTCATTCTTTTCTACCCTTTCAATTCATTTGGAAATCTTGTGCTCCTATTTGGGTTAAGATTTTTGCTTGGCTATTTTTTCATAAGAAATTGAATACCTGTGATTTAGTGTAGAATAAACATCCTTACACTGCTTTGTCCCCTAGTTGGTGAGTTATGTGCAGGGAAAACGTGGAATCAGTGGACCACTTATTCCTCCATTGTAAGATGGCCGGAAAGTTATGGTCCAAGGTATTTGGAGCTGCTTTGCCCTGCCCAAAGTAACTCACTGTTGGTAGAAGAGTTATTTGGTTTTGGAAAGGGAAGGAGAGGTAAAACAATGTGGCGAGCCATGGTCTTAGCTACAATATGTGTGTTATGGCTTGAGAGAAACCAGAGGATTTTTGAAAAGGAGATGAGTAGTGAAGACTTGGTTGAGAATGCTAAATTTCTGGCTTTTTTTTGGGCATTCACATATACGTCCTTTAAGGATTTCCCGTTATTCTTGATTTTGTCAAGTTGGAGAGACATTTTGGTTTAGCTTGTGTTTTTTTTGGATTGTGGTTGTCTGGTTTAGAGAGTTGCTTTGGTCAGTTTTTTGTGTATTGTGAAAGATTTTTAGAGTAGTCTTACACAAACTATATTTTGTATATTTTTGCTTTTTGATGGATCTCTCATTTATCCAAATTTTTGTATAATTTTCATTCAATTAATAAAAATTTCTTTTCTTATCAAAAAAAAAAAAAAAAGAAGAGAGTGTTGAACTACGCAATGACAACAAAAAATTAATTTTGTAGAGTTAAACCATTTTAAAATGGAACTCGTGCTAGTTAAGTATATGATTCATTAAAAGTGAAAATCCTATGATCTAATGCTTATGAACTATGCACAAAGGAATAAGCTTGACAGCAATAAATAATTCGTAATTTTAGGGTCAGATGAAGAACAAAAGAAAGAATAGCTTACTCGCTTGTAACATGCAAGTTTGGCAAATTGACTTTTGATCCTTTTTTAGCTGTGTTAAGCCTTTCATAAAGAGAATTAATTACAGATTGCACCTTGAGTTGTCTTCTTCTCAAAATTTCCTGAAAGGTACTTAACAAATTTACACCACAGAATAAGATTCGTATAAAACTAGCTAGTTCTACACTCCAAGATTTAACTACCTTGCTTATATGGAAGTGGCAAACCCAAGGACTAAAACTTTTTTTATTTTTCTGGCTACCAACTTGCGGGGTGAAGCTGATAAAAAAAAAATAGCACAAGCAATAAGGACATAAAAAGAAAAGTGAAAATTTGCAAGGTAAAATTGAGCGATAAAATAAGCAAAGCAAGCAAAAACTAACATTATCATGACGGTTGAAACAATGTTTGAAAACCTTAGTCCCTCCAAATAATTTTTGACTTCCAATGCTGCATATTCAAAACCATGCAATTGTCTTCCAAGTCTCTGAGAAAAATACAACGACATGGTTTGCCTGCCTTTTCTTTTTTTTGAACCACACTCCAGGGCGTTCTGTTTCACCAAGAAAAATATTAACAGAGAAACCTATTAACTCAATATCATATTGAAAAGGGCTGAGAGAGAAATAAAAAGAGAGAAAATATTGAGCACCTTCAGATTTAGCAATGGAGAAGTCTCAAGTAGACTGATTGGCTGATCCAAAGCGCTATACGCAGCTTCAGAAAGTGCACAAGCAGACAAGGAGCCAACAGGCTGGCCAGCTACAGTGTTAGCAAGATCACTGGTGTCCTTATCAATACCGTAATAAAACTGAACAACATGGTTCCCATAACTGTTTCTTATACTTCCATCATAAGCAGCATATAGATCGCGCATGAAGTACATAAGCCTACGATGAAGTGTCCCAGGAAGTTCAGCATTATCACTAAATGAACTGTCACGACTTGTCACAGAATGAACAAAAGCTTCCAACGGGTTCAAGCCAGCCAAGAAAGAATTTCCCACCACAGCAAATGGGATCAAAGACTTGGCACATTCGCGAGCATCAGCATCCTCCTCGCTTAGACAAGATGCTTTATAGTCATTCCATACAGCACATGAAAGCAGGTGAGGAAATCCAAATGATAGTGGAACAAGGGAATGCTGCACGCCGAGACACATACTATGTTGAACTAATTTTAGCAAATTCCCCTTGCTTCCAGCTTGTAACATAGTCAGCAAGGAATTGTCCTCACATGCATATCTAAACCCAAGAGTTTGGATATCCCGGAACACTTTCTTAAAAGCATCGATGGATGCTTGACTGATTGCCGCACTTTTCTGCTTCTCATGCCACAACCTGTCCACTTGAAAAGACATAGGACTTGGATCCTCCATGCTATCTTCGGTAAGGAAGTCCCTACAAGTAATCAGTAACTGCTTGAATATAGATGCCTGCTCCGCTTCTTGCAAGCCATAAAATATATCGTCCGCCATGTTTTTCCGAGATCTGGAATCAAACGATAGGTTCAAGTCCAGAAGAGAAACACTTAGACCCCTTGTTGATAGCCACTCACAAAGAATTTCCTGGGCAGCAAACATGATGTCAAGAACCTTATCCGGAAAGTTCTTTGCAAGACTTAGGAAAAGGTTGTTATTTGGGTCTCGCAACCAGGAAGATCCTTCAGCAGACATAAGCTCCCCATTTCTAATGAAGACGCCATTCAAGGAAAAATCATAATCAAACCCTTTAGGTAAGATCATGCTAAACACCTGTTTTCCCGTCCAAACAGGAGTACTCATTGAGGGCGCTTTGATTACCGCTGGGGGCAACGGCTGCTGCTGCAAAAAGAACATCTGTAACTGTTGCAACTGAAACCGATTCACAATAACTTTATCCTCCAACATCAAATGGGCAGCAGTCAAACTGTCTTGGCTGAGTGAAAGGAGGTTCTTGCCACTTTGCCTATTAATCAGTTGCTTATCCAATGCAACAAGCTCCTTGAGCTCAACTCTAGAGGCAACTGATTGAGGAATATAGCCATGAAGGCAATCACCATCGAAATCACCACGAAAAGGAGAGCAACAGAGTGGATTCAACGACAAAACTGATCCTGTCGGAAGTACCTTTGCCGAGAAAGCCACGAGTGAATGATGATGAATGGATGGAGGCCTATTTATCAACACAACATCTCCATCCCTTAGAGGCCTATATACAGTGTCTCCGATACGCAGTACATCAGTAGGCCGAACCCGAACCAGATGCGTATTCCGACGAACAAAGATCTCCCCCATCTCAATAAGGCGTAAATTGCCACAAGCATCTGATTTTTCCAAGTTAAATCTGTTCAGGATCTCAGAAACATGCATCCTCACTGCAATGCGAGAAGGTATACCAATCTCATTAAGCTTGATGTTTGGATCACCAACGACAACCATGCGAAAACAATGGTCACTGCGCTTTCCCAAAACAACATCTTTCACCCATCTCAAACCAGAAGTTTTTGAAGGACCCTCGTTTGTCTTTTGCTGGGCAAAAACCAATTCTTTACTTGATAATTTTTCTGAGTTTATCTGCAAGTAAGAAGCATAACTATTAGCAACACTTTTGGCCAGGATTCACATAATTACAATAAAACAACAACTGGTCTCTTGCCTTGGAAATTTTCAGACAGTCCAAAACGCGAGCACCCAACTCATTGGGCGTCCCCCGAAAGGCAACCAATTTTTTATAAGCAGACGTCCGTTCATCCTACATAACCATGAAGACACAAAAGGGAGAAGAAACAAGCATAACTATGAGTTGTGATTTACTAACCCAAACCAATCAAGAAAAGCACATAAGCCAAAACTATTCCTACAAATCTCAGTCGTTGCCCATTAGACGATCCATGCACTTCTGCAACTCGATGACAATTTGGCGTTACAGGGAAATTGTTCAGAAAAAGTGAATCCGTCCTTGTAACAAACTTTTGTATCAGCTTGGGATCTATATCTTTTAACAAAAAATGAACCTAGAAGCATAGACAAGGCCATCACGAATATGAGCACAATACAAGAAAAGTGTAAAAATCATCAACTAAAAAAACATGCACTTAATTAAAACCATATGGTAAAAGACAAAATCATGTGCACACTGTTGACAAGCTACCTGAGCATGTGACAAAACTCTTTTCTTTGGTCTTATGCAACTTTCATCTACAAGTTCATCTTTTGGTAGAAAATCCCAAAAATCAGCTGGTAACACGCCTCTTAATCTCTTCTTCTGGAATCTTGTCATGTTTTCATTTACCTCTGCTATAATAGCACTTCTTTTGAAGAGATCGTTCGAGGAAACTTTAAACTTCAGTCTCGGGTACTCCGATGAATTTCCCTGTTTACTACACGTATTAGGATTCATGAGATTGCAATGCTACACTGATAAAGAAATAAAACGAGGACAAACTTACAATACAATATTTGCATCCCTTTGGCTCACGTTTACCATTAGAAGAATCAGGGTCCTGGTATATGCAGTACAAAAAAAAAAAAAATTACAAAATGGTATCATCAGGCAACTCGGGAAGAGGTTTTTTATCTGAAATTTATACTCTCAGCTTTGTTCAAATAAAACAAAACAGGATATTCCATTTGCGGGAGAAAGAAATAAGTCTCAATATTAGACGTGTCACTCAGACATGTAAAAATTTATTAACATCTTTAACTTAAAAATTACCAATTTCTGCATTGAAGAAAATAAAGGAAAAAATAATAATTACCATAATCATATCAAAAGGAGAAATACGTTAAAGAAAGTTAATTGAACCAAATAAGGAAAACCAGGAAAGTTTAACATTTTGCAACAAATGCTCCACCGTCATCTAGACCAAAAATGTCTCGGAACATGAAATTTTTAGGCTCCCAAATCATTAAGACCAATCAACAGAGCAACTTCGGGAACCTAAAATTAATCAAATACATAAAAACACCCGCCCAGTTTGTCCAGGAAAGCCGGTATATTTTATTCTTTTTTTTTTTTTTTTGGCTCTGATTTTTAGTCAATTGTATATAAGGAGGAAAAAAACATTCAATCAATACAGATCAACATGAGGCACGTGGTACCTCACCTTGACCCGAAGATCTTGCCTGATAGATTTACATCCTGGGCAAATCTTGTTTAGAATTTGAGCAACTTCCGATGGAAAGTACGGATGCAGTACCGCAAACTGAAATTTGATATGGCCAAAATGCCCTAAAAAACCAACAAGGATATCTTAGAGCATCTAGTAGCAATATAACAAAAGCATGTCATTATGAAATATGAACTATGAATTTCATGTAACACGTCAATCCATACCTTCACAGGTCTTTAAATTTGTCGCACCGCATGTGGAACAACTGGAAGATGGATTTGGAAGTCCCAATCTAGGATCGGTCACCTCGCTGGCCACCTCAATTGACATGACAGACATCCTTTCCTGGTAAAGAATTACAACATTATGAAACTCAGTTTCAAATGAGATGAAACATGGCAGGGTGTTTGGCATTGTTAGTTTCAACCAAAACTTTTGGTTGCTACAATATAAAGCTCTCACATGCTACAGTGTTAAGAAAAGTGAGCTACAGTGTAGAGCTCTCACATGTTACAATGTTTTTAACCAAAATAGGCTCAAACCAAACCAAACCAATGCTCCCAAACATCCAAAGTGTGTTTCCAAATACAGAAACAATAACCTTTCATTTGACCTTTGCTACAGAGTGGATAATGCATTTAGACATGCTTATCATACTAAATTCAAAATATATATATATATATATATATATATATAAATGAAAGTCCAGCAAATTTTGTGGCATCAAAAGTGTACAAATCTGAATGCCTAAAAGATAGTATTTCACAATAGCATATAGCATATAGCATGTGAGTACTTGTGCATGTATGATTAGCACAAGAACACAAGCATTCACATTAACCAAAGCAAGGAAACTCGGCCCCTGTTTGTTTCAAAGGTTTAAACCAACTTTTTGCTATAATGTTTTCTCTTACAAAAATTTAAACAAATTTGAATTATGTTCAAACCTACAAACCAAACAGGCCTATATGCACCTTGACAATAGGCTGTTTGGCAACTTAGTTCAAACCAATGTTGCTACAGTGTCTTCTCTCACAAACTAACTTGGTTCAAACTCCCTGTTTGGCAACTTAATTCAAACCAATGTTACTACAGTGTCTTCTCTCACAAACTAACTTTGGTTCAAACTCTTGATTTAGACTACGTTCCCAAACGAGCTATATATGTATGTGGTATAATCATCCACAAGCACACATAATAAGTTACATCTAAGATCCACCCTACAATTAGTGGAAGCTTTAGATACCTAATACCACAGTCACAGCGTATCAGAAAAAACTAATTCTTGGCTACAACCATGATTATTTTGCAAAGAATTCTACGGTAGGGAATGAAAAACATACCTATCAGTAAAACAAAATCTGTCTTATCACCTCAAAATCATATTAGATTAAGAAAAATATGATAATGTAATAGAACTTAATAAAATGCTAACAATTGAAAATTGTGTCAAATGCCATAATTCTCCTCATTTCTATGACCCATCCTAATCAAGAACGATACAATGCTCTCCACACCGTTTGTCATTCCACGCTAGAAACAAACAGGAAATCACATGCTACAGTAGAAAAACGCTTACAATATCTTCCTTATTCGAAATATGAAAGGATAAACCAGTCACGACACCATGTGGGATTAGTTCAGCTTCATGCAATTCCTCCTCCATAATGACTTCAGCAACAAATCAACTTAAACAACAATAATTCAAAGATACAAAAAAACAATGTGAGTACGAAGAAAACACTATCTTGATAACAAGACAAACCCCAAAAGAACAAGTCATCTTCATTGCAAAGATCACTAAAAAGAACAGCACATAAGAAACTCTTTAATTTACCAACTATAAACGACACGTCCCGGATTCTCAAAATTTTCATATGTGGGCAAAAAAAATAAATAAATAGATTCATGAATCATGAACCCATAAAGCTGAAAAAAAGACCTACCAAAGGCCAAATCTAAACATACTAATCAACCAAAACTTAGCACAAATAATCACCGCCATTCATAAACTAATGATCACAAAACAAAACAGAAACAACCCCATCTTTCATTGTATCAATACCCATTTATTAAAAAAAAAAAAAAAAAACACTCAATGCGCCATTGGACCCAATCAATTTTTACACTTAGCCCCAATATAGCCAGCATAGCCAACACAACATTCATAACTACATTGTGACAATCTCCTCCTTTTTGATCCCTCAAAAGCCAAAACCAGAAAAAAAAAAAATAAAAAATAAAAGAACAATCAACCACAACATGCAGATAACGGAACACAAAAGCCTCCATGCAAATTGCAAAAAGCCGTTAATTCCAAAAACCCCATAAACCAAAACGACTGAACAGAGAGGAGCATAGTGGAAAAACGACCAATCCCAAATCAAAGCACAGAAAAATAAATTGCCCCATCAAGAGTATAAGCAATCACCCATACGAGAAACGAGTCACACGAAAAACCCCACATACCCAAAAACAATAAAAGAAAAAAACTCTGCGAATTAAAACAAGAAGAAGAACAAGAAATTGAAGAAGAAGTCACTTATTATTTCAGGTGAAACTCCGAGGAAGCGAAAGGACGATGGCAATAATGATGGGCAGACAACGATCTTTTCAATGGGATTGGGAGTCACTTTCTGAAGAGTGATACTTCGAAAGATGAAGAGTTATTAAAGTGAGAACTATTCGAAGAGAGAGCAAGAGAGAGAGAGAGGAGAGAGAAAACACAAAAGGGCTTTAGACTCTAGAGAGAGAAAGCCGGTCTGCTTGAGTTCAGCAAACGACAAGCGCTGAGTTCAATGACCAGAAAGAAGACTAAAACCGAGAAATTTGTGTTCTCAGAACTATTTTACATGAACATCCACCCTTTTCTTCTTAATTACGAAACTGACACTCCCAAAAAAAGAAAAGGAAATTCTTGTTTCTGTTCTTTTGACTCATAGTAGTAGTATTCACTTTCGTGTTGGTGCGCTTTTTTGCCCCTTGGTGGAGCCCCTTCGGTTGTTTTTTTCTTGTTTTTTTGAAAGGGATAGTAAATTTTGGGTATTATTAACTTGGTTGATTTAATTTGGTTCTTTATTTTTAACCCTAGACGTGGGATATTTTATCATATGCATATTCAAAGCTGGTATTTTTATTTATTTCAGGAATCAAAATGTTAAGTTCCTCGTGTTGTGGGATAAAAATATAATAAATAACAAAGGGATTTAAGTAAATAGTATTTTTATGATCCTATTTTAGTGTTGAGCTTCTTTCTTTTTCGTCAAAATTCTAAATATCAAGTTTCACGTGTGCATGTAAACATTATGTTAAAAATTCAAGAATTCACAATAGGGATATACATGACAATTATAGAAGTTACTTAGTGATAAATTCATGTTACAATTTATAACATAAAGTTTAATTAGACTTTACTGAGGTTTTATAAGGAAATTGGTCCTAAATCTAAAATTTTGTTATTGAAGAGTCGAATAAAGATTTGTTGTTGTTTTAAAAGGAAAAATATTTATGTAATCCCCTCGAAAAAATATTGCTACGATATTGGGTAATGTTTACTTGACGTTAGAGTATACTCTTTTTGCTAACAAATATTGAATTGACGAAGGAAACAGAGAGGGATGCCTCATGTGAATAAGGATTTTACACATCTCTAATAAAAAATCCTTGAATATCAATTCAAATAATAACACAAATTACTCGAATATTTTAATAAATTGGGAATAAACTGTTAACCGGTTGTTTGGCAACGGTTCTCACTATACGGTTCTCACTACAAACTCAATTATAAACAGTATAAAGCTCTTACATATTATAATAATATAAAATTTTCCTATGCTACAATAAAAATAGTTCTAACTAACAATTTTCACCACCTTTTTAAACATTCTTGTTTCGCAGCAAAAGTGCCGGAAACCCTATAATAGAAAGGGCATAGCATTTCACCCAAACAAAAAAAAGAGCAAGGTGTTAAAACAACAGTCAAGGGGTAAAAGCGTAATCGTGAATTATATGGAATAGAGTTACTGGCAGTGCAGTTTTATCCATCTGGAATTGTGGATTAAGAGAGGACGTCACTTTGCTTCTTCCACTCCATATTTTTCTACCCCCACCCAAACCTAAACCCCTTGGCTAGCAATGCTTCCCTCCCTCTCTTTTTTTCCCCTGTTTTATTTTTTTTTTTCCTACAACCTGATAAAGAGATCAGAGATTAAATCTAAGAGATTTTTGAATTTTGAAATGAGTTGAAATTACCATTTTTATACCTTTTTTTTTACTAAGAGTTGGTTTGATAAATAGATTCGAATTAATGATTTGATTGAAGTTATATGATTTGAATTATGATTTGAGTTAGTGATTTAAATTGATGTTTGAATGTGCATTTAACTTTTAATCTGAGTATGGAATAAAATTAAAATTTGTGTTTGAAGAGTTAGTGAAAATTGTTTTTGATTTATTAATAAATCTAATAAAATCTTAATGTTAATGATCTAAAAAAATGTAATATAGATCTTAATTTATTTCTCTTTTAACAAAAAATACAATGAAAAAAAAATCATCTCATTTAGATATCAAATGAAGAAGTTATGATTTTTTTCTCAAATATAAGAAAGAGAATTTCAGCTTTTACTGTAGCAAAGACATCCGAGGATCCAAAATTTAAGGAGGGGTCAGAACTCTGAAAACTTATATTTTTAATATTTAAAAAATTCAAATATTGAGAAAAAACAAACACATATTTAAAAAAATTTTGATAATTAATGCCTTGTTTGACAAAGTGGTTCCCACCACAATATCAGTTATAAATAGTAAAAAGTTCTTACATGCTACAGTAACAAAAAAACAAATTTGTTACAATAAAAAGTTCTCACATGCTACAGTAAAAGTGGTTCCCACCACTGATTCTCACTATTCTCCTAAACACCTTATAAATCTAAATTTAAGTTTATTAAATCTAAAAAATATACAAAAACAAACATGCCGTAAAAATATTTTACACGGGTTTATCTTTGACCCTGGATATAATGAGGATGTGGACAGAGGAATCATTGGAGTGGAAATAGTGACGTTCAGAAGTAAAAAATCATGGCTAGCTTTGTAGGTTAAATTTTCAGAAAACATTGATTATCACCAAACAAAAAAGGTCGACAATCAATGTGGCACGCACGCATTGTACGTTAGCATGAGATGGAGTTTTTTCTATTGCCTTTTTCTTTTTCTTTTTCTTTTTTTTTTTGCTTCTTAAGATGATATAATTAGATTTTCTAACCGTTATATTTACCGGGAAAATTAGACTTCGTCGGAAAAGCGTTTCATCTTAAATCTTAAATCGTAAAACAATAAATGATTGTTCTTTTTCCACCATTTCCAGCGAAAGGGCCACTTAAAACTTCCAATATTCATTTTATAATACCGCTCACCAACATTTTCATTTTTAAGGACGTGTCTAAAAATTGTTTTCCCGTCAATAATAAACAATGCATATTATTATTTATTATAATTGTAAATTCCACGCTTCAACGATAGCTATTGATGTATTAAGTTGGCGGTGTAAGTGGGTGTAACCTAGACTGATAAATCAAAAAAACCAGTATAAGATTTTGACTATTTCTTTTATGGCATCAGAGTATTGCTTACCTTTAACCTGGTATGGGTGAGATAAAGACCACCTAACTCTCTTTTTAACTCCAAAAAAAAAAAAAAAACACAACGGATATTGTTTCTACTTTATTGTTGTGAGCGTGGGGACTTTTTTTTTTTTTTTAATGTATGCATTAGACTTTAGCATATTGTAAATTGTTGAAACATTGTAGATAAAAACAAAGGAAGTAATAAAGCGTTGCTAAGGCAGTAAAAAAGGTCATTCTCAAAAAAAAAAAAAAAAAAAAAAAGGAGTAAAAAGGCTAGACAATGATATTCAAATAAACTATTTGGCTACCATATTTTTGAGAACCTGCAGGTTACTTTTTTTTTTTTTTAAACTACAGGATAATTATTTTATATTTTTCAAACAATAAACTACGAATATGACACTTTATTAAATACATGATAAGAAAATAATAAAAATCCTTGTATTGTTTCTTGTATGGTATTTGGGTGAAAAGTTTGAACTATATAGTTAAAATCAAACAATGCAGTTGAAATTGTGTAATGTAACATACGAAAATTTTATATTGTTATAAATTTTTATTTACATTATAATATATAAGAATTTTATACTATTTATTATTAAAATTATATAATTCAGCCACGACTCCAACATTAACAATATATTTGTCATCAATTTTTTATGTCTCTTTTTTTTTTTTTTTTCAAATGCAAACAGCCCCACCTAACAGTGACAACTAGCATCGTAATTCAATTATCAAAAACGAAAAAGGGCATCATAATTTTATGTCCAATCATTCATTCGTCCGCCTTTTTTCAATTCCTAAGTGTAAACCGACGAACCTAACCATAATCATACTTTAGCTTAAGAAAAAATCATGCTTGTCATATTTTCTCTGTTTTCGTATATTCTGTTTCTTAAAACTTAATAATTTTTTTTTATACTTGTATAATTTGATTGAAATTTTAACTAATTAAAAGTTATAAAAAAACGTTAATAATTAATTATAGAAGACCGACTTAAAATGTTTACACATCAAGATTTATTTAAACTAGAATTCCAAACAAATCGAACCAAAACTCCGAAACCAATTATAAAATGAATTAGCTTCTTAAGAAAATTTCAAACCGAAAAAAAGTATATTAACATTTTCTTAGTTTTATTGGTTGTTTCTCCCGTCAAACTGATCAAATCTACGATTAACACTTATGACTTATATACTACATATACAAGTAGATTCTTAAATATATTGCATTTTAACATAAATAAGCACTTTAAAATAATTAAGCACTCTAAGTGTGAAAAAGTAAACGTGGTGTGGTGAAGAATTAAAAATCCAACATCCATTCTCTCTCTCTCTCTCTCTCTTAATAACTCTCTATCAAGTAATTTTTGTCCCATAAAATGTCGGGTCTGTTCCTTTTCAGATTTGCCAAACTTTCACAATTGATATGTGCATGTTGTTTGAAGTAACGGTTGAAACTAACACTTTTGATATAAAAATTGTAATATATAAGAATTTTATATTATATCAACTTTTTATTTTTTTATTGTAACATATAAAAGTTTTATACTGTCACAGTTGTAATCAATGGTTCCAATCGTTTTTTCAAACGGCTTAACGATGTTGTGAAAAATATTCTACTCGTAAGACTAGTGCATTTGGTAATCTTAGTTTCAACCAATGTTTTTAATTGCTATATTATAAAGTTTTTATATTTTACAGTGTTAAGAAAAATGAGCTATATTTTAAAGCTCTCAAATACAATAGTATTTTTAACCAAAATTGATTCTAACCACACTTTTCAATCACTTTATTTGTTTAAAATAGTTGGTTATATGAATTAAAAAAGCCATCTATAAGCAGGTTTTGCATACTTTTTCGTTTTGATTTATCTGATGAAATACAATGTTAATACACTTGTTAGAAGCATATACTCTACCATAAAATGTGGAATTATGGATAATAAATCCTACCTAACTCGTCACCAACTTGATTGCATGTGCTTTCTCTTTCACCGAATAAAATGGGTGCAGACTGATAAGAAGAAGTACCCCACCAATACAATGAAACAAGGAAAAGGGAGACTCTTGTTGGTTTGTTTGAAGCATACAATTTAATTGAACAGATGATCAAAGACAAGCTCCATTTTTATATTTTTGTACTTTTCTTCTACTTCTGTTTGCTTGGCCCCATTTAAAGAAGGCCATTTCAGAATGAGCTGCTCATTTTAAAGCTTTTGACAAAAAAAAAAAAAAAAAGAGGCACTTTACTAGCATTTTTCTTTGTTTTGTGTCCTTAGACCTATAATAATGCACACATGTAAGTGTATTTTTTTTTTTTTTTTAGGGTTATTGTTGTTTAAGTTTCTCGAGCTTTGAACCCAAATGAAAGAACTTGGATGACATTAATTTACTTCCCATTTCCCACAAAAAGTAAGAAAAAGACATATCAAAGTTTTTTTTCCTTTTCCTCTTTTTGAACAAGCATTATTAGAATATAAAAGTTGGACCACGGGTGGAAGGAGACAAAGGATTTTGTCGCGTGGTTGTCGTTTGAAGCAATTGTCCTCAATGCATACTAATGGACAGTGGTTGCAATCCACGAATAATACTAAAGTAAAAGGAAAGGTATGACAAAATAATGGAGAAAAGCAAACAAAATCTCAAAAATAGATTATGTAAAACTTAATGGGCTTACCAACCAAGGACCAATTTGATATTGTCGCGAAGATATTCGTTAGTGTTATAGTATTGTGGAGATATTTGTTGTTAATTGAATTGTTGACGAACATTGATAAGTTGATGTCACTGGAATAAGTAGAGGTTTGGTACTTTTTTCAAGTTGTTAAGAATACCGATAGTGGAACATAGAGATCCTAAAACAAGTTGGACTTATGGGCTAGCACGAGTACAACATATTAAAAAACAAGCGTGGTAAAACATGATTATTAAATGAGCCTAACCCTTCTAGCTTATTAAATGGGTTGAGCTTGATTGAAATTTTTGGACACGAAGCACGTTAAGAGCATGACATGATAAGGGATTAACACGAGCATGTTAAAAGCACGACAAGGGCCCAATTACAAGCACGACGAGAGCATGCAATTTAAAACTAATTTTATTAATATATTTTATATTTTTATAAATATATTTTATACAAAAAAGTTCTAATAGGTTTGATTATGTAATAGATTTAAAATAAATATTTACTATTTAATTATTTTTTATAGTTGTACTTTTTTTTTCTTTACCAAGATTTCATCTCAATGAGTTTTTCTCATTAAAGTTTTAATGAGGTAATTTTATCAACAATGCACTTCTTTTTTTTCAAGATTTAGTGTTTTCGCTTTTTTTTGTTTTTGTTTTTTTGTGTAAATTTATTACTAGGTGTGACAAAGACACTTGAAAAGCTAAAAGCATAAACACTAATACGTGCACAAGCACACTTAGCACGTTATGGGCATGGCTCGTTAGTAGATGCACCATGGCTGGGTTTGACGTCACAAAAATTAAATAGGTTAGGCCTAGCACAGCGCAATAAATAAATAGGCTAGTTCAAGCATGGCATGACACACGCTTGAGGCTAAATTAAACGGGCTGGGCATAGCGAGGCAGTCTCATTTGGCATCTCTAATGGAACGTAGATTTTTGGTAAATTATGAATTAAATCGCTACGAAAATGCATAATGACTGGAAACATTCATTTATATTGTGGTTTTAATTTTTTATTTCCTATAGATCAATGCATATTAATTTTACACCAAGATTGAAAAATTTTGAATTTTCGTTGTTATTATCTTAATCATGGATACAGAGAAACAAACTATTTATTTTTAAATGTTGGCTTCAGCCCTTAAAAAATGTTGTTTTCAGAGACACCCAACACTTAGTGAAAGCATTTGAATAAAAATTGTATAATGTATTCATTGAAGAATTTAATAAAAGTTTGTATTTTTAAGATTATGTATTTAATTTATTGCATAAAAATTAAAAATTTTATTATCAAACATGGGTTGGTAAATTCAAATAATGATAACGAAAGCAACAATAACTTTGCTTATCAAATTCTACTGATGGGCAACAATTTTTAAAATCTTATGGGCAAAAAGCAGGGCATGATATCCTTTCTTAATAAATAGATAATGTTTCTTAGGGGCAAATAATTATTTATAAGTTTGATTGAAGTTGGGCACTTCCATTTTTCTACATTTGGATCATTGGCCCATCTCTTCGTTGGGCTTCGGACCCGGTGATCTGCCCACAGAAAATAGGCCTGACAAGTGAGGCGACCATAATTTATTTCCTAAGTAAATTAGGTAATATATTACTTCTTTATTACTACCACTTATTTTTTTCTTTATTTGATTTATCTTTTTTAGGCAACCAGGTCAAACTACTCTTAGATAACACTTATTTATCTTACCTTAACTTAAAATACTTGTGATCATTTATATTTTTTTTACTCTTTAAAAATAGCATGTTTTAAACTATTGTATAAAAGTGGTAAGATCAAAAAACAATGTCAATGTCAGGGAGGTGGGGTTTCTCCATAATCATCTTCTTCCTTCCAAGTAAATGAGGTGATGCATCACTTTTTTACTACTATTATTGTGATCTCTACATTTTTTCCTCTATTTCAACTATTTCATCTTTCTTAGTTAAAAAGTAAAATACCTTTCGATAACAAACAGTCGCCCAATTTCAACTCAAAATATTTTAAACAATAATGTCTTTATATTTATTGAAAACCGTATATTTTAAACTTTCCTGTAGAAGGATAAAATTGAATACAATGCCACACAAATTGTTATTTCTCAAATTGACCCCGTGCTTCCAGTCACCTGATGCCTGCATGGGATGTGGTTAATTTGCTGGTATGTTATTTTTGAACTCTAGTTTTTTATTTATATGATTTTATTCTAAAAATTAAGCTTTTTTTTAATGTTATACCCAAAAATTCAACTCTCTATAAAGTCGTATTTCTCTAATTCACTCTGGGTTTGGATCTCATTGGATTGAAGAAGAAATTTCTGAGTAAAAAAAGACGAATACCAGTAGAGAATTAGTATTCAAATACACTTTTTTTTTTAAAGAAAATAACCGATTCCTATAAATAGTAAATAACGATGAATAACCGGATTTTAAAAGTGGTACGTCATTTAACTTACAGACGATTTCGCTGAGGTAATACCTACTTTTCCCCCTAAAATTCTTATATGTAAAACAAACTAATGATGTCAAAAGCAACATGTAACGCACCGCCTTATTCTTCAACTTTCTTTAGGACCATGATATGGCAACATTTTCACCTTCAAACTTCATCCGCTGAGAATTCTAATGGTTTTTTATTTTGCAGCACTACCACATACAATTGTCAGTTTCTCACGTTTATAGTAGTATGGTAAAGTTATTAATACCAACTAGTGATCCCTGAATTTTGGGTCCCTCACTTTATCCCGTGAATTTTAAGGTGTTTAACAAAGTTGGCTAGAACCAATTTTTTTGTTAAGAAATAGTGTAAAGCAGTCAAATGTCACAGTAAAAGACATCACATGCTATAGTGTTTTGAATAAAAAAGTTGATTTTAACTAATTTTGTCAAACACCTTAAAAATCACCATTTTAGCTCCTAATCTTTCAGATCTTGTCGTTTTATCTTAACTGTTTAATTTCTTGCAAAAAATGACAGAAATAGATCTATGTCGGTTACAATGGGGACTGTTGAAACTATTAATGGCCTAAAATGCCTTTCTCATCCCTATTATGGAGAAACCTTAAATTTGAATTGTGACGCCCGTTATTTTCTTAATGGGTATTAAGGTAATTACATTAATTTTTGGTGTGTTAATGAAAAATTTGTTTCATTTAAAATCTATTTCACAATATATATTTATACTTATTTTTAGAATTTTCAAAAATTTTCGACACTTATTTAGTATATTTATCAAAACGTCACGGTAGACCATCCTTTATTGTCTTTCATGTTTAAAGGTTAAAAAAATAAATAAATACAATATAAGACTTATCAAACAAGTCACATGCCTTGGTTCCCCACAAAGGCCTTATTCATTTTCTTTTCTTTTTTTTATGAGTCTCTCAATAAGAATATTCACTCATATGTCTAAAACCACCGACTCCTAAAACATATCAAACAACTCATTTTTCTTCACATTTCACACCACTTACCCTTTCTCTCCCCCTTTCTATTTCGTCTGTTTCCTTCACTTTCTCAATTTGATCAAAAAGTTTCATCTTAACTCAGGTTCTCTTTCTTCAAGCAAAATGTCAAACCTAATAACAATTTCTCAAGGAAACAAGGTAGAGTTTCTAACCAAAAGCCTAAACTATTCTCTACTATCCCTTTATTCTAAATTACTACGTTTAGATTATAAAATTGTTCTCCATTTCGTGATCAGGGCTTGTGCTTTTGTGTGTATGCAAATTGAATTGTGTTTGTTTTGAGTTTGAATAATTTCCTATTTAGATCACGTTTTTATAAAGTGTTGTAAAAATCAATGGTTGAGAATTTTAAACATGTTTTATGCATAAAAGTTTGGGGAAAGAGATTTACATGTTTTATTGGTATGATAATCTATGGTTTCTATGTATTTTTCATGTTCTAGAATTTGTTAAAACAAGTTGGATTGAGCTTTGAAGCTCAAAATCTTTAAAAACAGAAAACTTGAATTTTCTAGATTTTGCCTCAATTAGCAGGCTGGACTCTGTCAATTGACAGGTAGAGCTTAATTGGCAGATTGATCAGACAATCCAAATTCATATATTTTTCACCGTTTTGTGTTACAAAATGTTTCAAAGATTTCATATAAATGATTATGGCACACTAATAAGAATAGTAGAATAGATGATAATCGGTGTGACTATGGATTAGGAATTGAGTTAAAGTGTGGTAATTTTATACGTCGTAAGATAACAAAGTACTTGGAGCTTACGTGGTGAGTTTGATATCGTGAGCTGAAAAATATTAGCATGGTATTCACTAAGAGGTAAGGATTCTATTACTCATCTTTTGTGAGGTTTTGACAAATTAAAATTTGTTGTTTTATGTTGCAAGATAAGTATATACTATTTTGAAGGTATATGATTATATCTATAACATGATAATGTGGAACTCGCCCTGTTTTGTACAGTGAGGAACATAATGATGTGACACATGCTATAAATTGAAAAGCATGGTTAGGAAGACTAACTCTATAAATAACGGATGAACATAGAGAAATGGTAAGACGTGAAGAGGGCGACAGTTACGTCATTGGACACGAATACTTTAAAAGGTAAAATATGAGGAATGTGATGACGCTTCATTGGGTCGAAAGTCCTAGAACACGCTGTACAGGAATCGACTTGGTGAGGACTCGGGGCTTGATGTCCACTCACCAGAATACTTTTGGAATGTTTAGAGGGTGATCAAGTACGCCCATTTGGGTTTCGTTGAATTAAGTGATATGAAATTCTATTGCACAATGAGTACAGATGAGCATTATTGAATCCTAAATTAATATGTATATATATATATTTATATATGAAACTTGGTAAGAATGATTATAAGATATCCACTGGAATTTAAAATGACAAAATTGATGAATAATGATGAGAACTAACTAACCATGTATGTTTTAATGTGGTAAGGATAAAAACCTAAAGGTGAGTAATGGTTTTCCCTAGTGAGCATGTTGTCACTCATTCCCTTTTTATTTTCATCTGGTGGTTACAAGAAAAATAGTTGAGGAAGCTATATAGCTATATTACGTTAGGATTGCTTCAATTGTAAAGAATGTTCTTCATGATAATGTAAGCATCGGTTGTTACTTTTTGTAACTGCATTAAGATAAGTTGAGGGTTGAAATGATGACGACGACAGTTTCATATTATTAAAATTTAAGATGCTACATTAAACTGTAGTTTATTTATTTGTTTATATTTTTATTTTATTTTGAGAGTTTTTATTTAAGTCCCAAACAAATTACTTTGATGATTTATTTTTATTTTCTAATCTTCATTTTATTTAATAAAAACTGTTAACCCCCATTTAGAGGCGTTACATGAATTTCCTCTCATCTTCTTCAACTTGGTGCGCGTTTCACAATCCTATAATATGGACTCCAAGCAGGTCAGATTTTTATGGCAATAGCACTAATTCGACGAAATCTATAGAGAAAAAGGTGATGCCCAATGCTAATTTTGTGTGTTTGTGGATTGTATACACAAGTAAGCCCTGCGCTGGCTGAAACAAACCCATATACAAGATTTTATGAGTGCCCAAGATATCAAAATGTTGTTTTTTCACCCTTATAGACCTCCTAAGTATGGCTTACGTGGTCTGTTTTCGTATTTTTTGATAAAAAATTGAAAAGAAGAGACAAAGTGACTAGATTTAACAGTTTAAGGTAATAAGATGATTTTTTATAAAGTTTAGAGAACAAAATAAAATACATCTTAACGTACAAAATTATTAATATCAATAACCTTAAAAAATAATAATAAAGGCCAATCAAACCCAGCTACATTAATAAATCACTTGTTCAATTGCCTCTTAAAAACATGGTCGAGGAATACCATACATGGTTATCCTTATCCTGTCTTTTTTTTAATCTTGGTCCCACCTAGCAAGATACGACTCTGCCAAAACTGTAAGCACCCATGTGTAAGCCTAATTTTATTAGTAAAGTCATGTTCTGTTCTGTCTAACTAAAACTAAAGAAATGGATCAAAGTGGGGAAGTCTAGTTGACCCTGCGTGTGTATATATAATTATACATATATATACATAGAGGAAAGGATATCTGAGTTAGTAATTTTGATAATCTCTTCTCTTATCTTCTTCTTGTTTAATTTGGATCCTTCCACCATATAAGTCGATTCTTTCCAGAATGAAATTAATAGAATAATATTATGCTTAAAAAAACTAATTAGGAGTACGGCCAAAGCCACTTATGCAAATTGCCAAAATGCCCGTTGGGGTACAGCTAATCATAGCTGGGATATATGCTCCCATATCCTTCGCATTTTTGAAACATAAATTCACCCTGTTAATGGGCCTGAAACCCAGATCTGGGACCCACCCCCATGTACTTCTTATCACAGCCACTTGTACTGCCCCACGTGGCGAAGACCCACATGATCTGCATCTCCAACCATTGCAATATTGAAGGTTAAAATGGTGACACAATTATGCCCGTCTAATAACCATTGGCTCACTCACTTGTGTAGGTCCCCAAGCCTCACCGGGTATTACGTCCCCTAAACTTATTTTTAGCCCGATTGGTTTAAGACCGGGCCTCTTATAAGAGATTCACCCCAACAAATGGGACCCACGGGCCTCGGTGAACTGCTTATAAAATATGTTATACACAAAGCGTCTATTTATTTTGTGTATGTTTTAAACTTAATAGATTTATATTTAGATTTAAATATTAAGAATTTTTTTGATACATGTTTGTTTTCTTTAAATCTAAATCCTTTAGTATTAAGAATCCAAATTTTTAAAGTTTTGACCCCCTAAACTTTTGATACTTTGATATCTTTATTAAAGTAAAAGCTGAAATTCTCTTTCTTATATTTAAGGAAAAAAAATCGTAACTTCTTCGTTTAATATCTAAATAAGATGATTTTTTTTATTATATTCCTAGTAAAAAATGAATAAATTAAGATTTATATTTTATATTTTTAAAGATCATCAACATTAAAAATTTATTAGATTTGTTAATAAATAAAAAACTATTTTCACTACCTCTCCAAACAAAAAATTCAATTTTATTTAATACTTAGATTAAAACTTAAATACGCATCCAAACGTCAATTTGGATAACAATTCAAATCACATAACTCAAATTAATCTCTAATTCGAATCTATTTACCAGATAGATCCTAATATCTTTTATTTTTATTTAAGGAAAAATATATTAAATAAATGATTAAATAATTTATAGAAGTTTCCTTCAATTCTAACAAAATGACCAATGGTATTATACCCACTTTGTGGGTGGTGGGTGACGGCAGATCAAATGGGAAACTGCCCACAATAAGGGCAGTTATGTCATTGGACGATTTTTAACTTACGGCCTTAAATTACCAAAATGGGTTCCCGGGGACACGTGGCAGACATAAGTGCTGTGGTCGTAACTTAATGATCCAGAAGACAAATTAACTTGAATTCATTTGGCATTTATTTGTGATACATAATTTCAAAGGGGACCGGCATTTCCCGGTTCCCGGTCAGGGACGTGAAAGAGAATGAGAAACAGAGAGAGAGAGAGCATTTTTTGAACAGGTGAGAAGCCAATGACTACTGGTTTGCTCGCTGGGACGCTTTGCCATGGAGAGCTCCTTCTACCAGGGCTCTTTGACAAGGTCAGTTTCTCTCTCCACCTCTTTCTCTCTCTTCAGGGTCTGCAAAACGTGAGTTTTTTGTTGTGTTTCTTGAGAGGGAAAAAAAATCTGTTCTTGAAATGGTCGTTGTGGTGGGTATGGGTTTTGATGGATTTTTTTCATGCTAATTTGAGTCTTTTAGTTAAAAAGTTTATGCATGTATCTGCGTTTCTGTTTATTTCTTAAAAACAGAAAATTCACTGGTTAATGTGAAATTGAACTTAGTTCTGGAATTTTCAAAGTTATTGACTTTGAGTTTGAAAAGTGCGTGTGAATTTGTATTTCCGTGTGAATTTTCAAAGTTTACTGGGTTTTTGGGGTTCAAGGGTTAGCATGAAAAATACGTTTTTTGAAAAATATATTTTAACTGTTAATAGCCAAAAGAAGAGATCTCAGAGAAAAGTATAATCCCTGAAGCCTAACATTAAAGCAAGTCGTGTGATTTTTTTTTTTTTTTTTGGCATCTGGGGTTTAAGGGCTAGCATGAAAAATATGATTTATTTTATTTTATTTTATTTTTTATTTTCATTTTAACAGAGAGCTCAAAGAAAAGTAGAAACAGAAGCCTGAGATTTAAGCAAGTTATATGAAATTTGAAATTTTATATTTTGCTTCAGGTGACTGGTACGGGACACTAAAGTTTGCACCGTTACACCATGTTGTCATGATTAAGAACATGTGATCATGACTGATCCACTGAAACACAACAGCAGGATTACCTGCTGGTAATGCAATGACAAGTACTTGGACACAACAGCGAGAGCTATTAGTTAATTTTTCCTTTAACGACCATCTTGTTGTATTGTTATGGACGTAGCCAACGACGAAGACAATTTGCCTTCAACATGGTTGCGCAACTGCTACAAAGTGGCAAACCTTGGTCAAACAATTTTGGACACAGCCCAAGTGTCAAACTTGAGAGATAAGTACATTCTTGGTGAGCAATTGGGATGGGGTCAGTTTGGTGTCATCAGGGCATGCTCGGATAAATGCACTGGTGAGGTTTTGGCTTGCAAGTCCATTGCCAAAGAGAGATTGGTCACGGTGGATGATGTGCGCAGTGTTAAGCTCGAGATCGAGATAATGACTAGGTTATCTGCACATCCTAATGTCGTAAACCTCAAGGCGGTTTATGAGGAGGAGAATTATGTGCACTTGTTGATGGAGTTGTGTACCGGAGGGGAGCTTTTTCACCGGCTTGAGAAGCAAGGGAGATTCTCAGAGCACAATGCAAGGGTTATCTTTAAGCATTTGATGGAAGTGGTTAAGTTTTGTCATGAGAATGGCGTTGTCCATAGAGACTTGAAACCAGAAAACATTCTCTTGGCGACCACATCCTCATCCTCGCCTATTAAGTTAGCAGACTTTGGCCTTGCAACCTACTGTAGACCTGGTGAGATTTTTGTTTTCTTCTTTCCAACCTCGTGTATTTATGGCATAATTTATTATTAATGTGTTATAATCACTTGGGTATTTTGTGTTACTACAGGACAGAAATTGAACGGAACTGTGGGGAGTCCGTTTTATATAGTGCCTGAGGTACTTTCGGGAGGTTATAACCAGGCTGCTGATGTTTGGAGTGCTGGGGTTATTTTGTATATACTTCTTAGTGGGATGCCCCCCTTTTGGGGAAAGACTAAGTCAAGAATTTTTGATGCAGTTAGAGCTGCAGATCTACGATTCCCTGCCGATCCTTGGGATCGCATATCTGAATCCGCCAAGGACCTCATCACTGGAATGCTTCGGGTTGGTCCTTCTAAAAGGCTCACTGCTGAAGAGGTCTTAGGTTAGTGATTGCAGCATTTATGGTTTAAGGATTTCGCTTAAACAATCAAAAGTTGTATTGACTAATTGTGGAATGTTGGCAATGAGAAGTTTTGATAATTAGTTTGAGTGACACCAAACATGTTGTAGAAATTTTCTTCAAAGATCTTACACTTGGTCACTAAAGCCATCATTTGAGATCCATTTTTGAATTTTGTTGGCATATTCATGATTCTCATTAAGAAGAGCTTATTTAGCAGTATTTAGCAGTTTTTTGATGGAAATAAGCAGCTTATTCATGGTCTAAACGCAAGAACTTATTCCTCTAGGCACTTGCCCTTTTCTGGTTAACTTGGTTAAAATTTTGAAGCCAATTTTTAGAGACCAACAAGGTGCTCTATTCTAAGCTTTGCACCTACTAAGATTACTATCCGTTGCAGCTCATTCATGGATGGAGTGCAGTGAGGCAGCCCAAGAAACATACGCCCAAGATAACCAAGTTTGCAATGACCTTGAAGCGTGTGGCGGTTCTTTTTCCTCTCCCTTCATGGCCAGGACAGAGGATTATACCTTCAAGGGTGAAGAGAGAACGGGACAATCACCTGTTTTCACATGCAAATCTTCTTTCGCTTCTTTCTTAGAGGGGGATGGCACTCCTTGTCCGGCGTCTGGAGGTTTTTCTTTTGGCAGTTGCCATGAATCAAGTGCAGCAGAGTTTTCTTCCCCGATTTTGTCGATGCCAAGCTTCACCTTTTTCAGTCCAATGACTAGCTTAGCTCAAGGAAATATTTCATTAAGGTTCAAAGCCAATGATTCATCATTAGACGTGATTTATAGTGGTAATAGGTCTTTCTCTTATCCTAAAAATATAGAACCAAATAAGTAATCATGAACTTGTCTGTCCGTGATATTCTACGATCTTCTTAACATTGTTGGGAAATGCAGAATCAAGCATGGAGAAACTAATTCCGCAGCCCCATTTTTTGCCTGCTAAGCTTGACATTGGAGAAACTGAGCGAAAGGAGATTCGAAGAGGATCTGGTGGGACTAAGGTTGCAGGCATCCACAACAAAAGGAACCACACAATTGGCCTTGGCGAGTTCACTCAGATCAATCTCATTGTAACTGAATCAGTCATCCGTTGGGCATCGTGCACTGATATTCCAACCGCCCCGTCTCTCAGATTATCGCTTGTTTGCTAGAAGCATCACATTAACCGAGCATCTGGACCATCCTCAAAGAAACAAAAACAAAACATGTTTGTACTCTCGCTTGAGACAAATTTCCGATGACTTGATGAAAAAAGGGATAACTATTAACTACAACATGAGGAGCTGAACTTTGGACTTCAAGGGTGGTTTTCCTCGATACATTTGGCGATGATGTTTTCTGCTGTGGAAAAATAATGTGGTGTTGTAAAAGTTTCTAGTATTAGTCTTGAGGCAATTTTATGGGTTGGCTTGATTTTAGAATCTACAAACAATGAGTTGGGGAGAGCAATCAATCTGTAACTTCTGGTGCATTTAAATTAGTGTAATGTATTTGGAAACTCAAACTCATACTGTACAGGTAGGCAGGGATGTATGTTTTTTGTGTTTTCCATATGTTATAACAAAAGGGGAGAGAGAAAAAAGTTGAAAAAATGGAAAATTGGATTGGATATGAGAGCTTTATGGGGAACGGAAGACACAAAAGCGTCAAAATGCTGTGCGTTTGCCGGGAGTCGAACCCGGGTCTATTGCTTGGAAGGCAATTATCCTAACCGTTGGACTACAAACGCTTGCGTGTCAATGCAATGGTACCACAACATAATAAACGAGTTATAGTTAATTTTACTGTCCTCCCCTTTCAAAGGACTTTAGCACATTATAGGACCGAGGATAAATATATGCTCAAAATTGATCTTGATCACACAAAGCCCAACTAAGTTTTACTAAAATCAACAACCTTAATTTTCAAAAAAGATAAATAATAAATAATAAAATAAAATAAAAAATTAACAACCTTATTAATACCAAAATATTTGAAACATTTCCCTACGAAATATTTAAATATTATAGGTTCGTTTGGTAAATGGATTCGAATTAATGATTTAATTTGAGTTAACGTGATTTGAATTAGGATTTGAGTTAGTAATTTAAATTGTTATTCGAATTAACGTCTGGATGTGCATTTAAGTTTTAATTTGAGTATAAAATAAAATTAAAATTTGTGTTTAGAGAATAAATCTAATAAAATCTTAATATCAATAATCTTAAAAAATATATAATATGGATCTTGATTTATTGCTCTCTTTATTAAGAACACAGTGAAAAAAGAATCATCGTAATTAAATATCAAATGAAGAAGTTATGATTTTTTTTTCTCAAATATAAGTAAGAGAATTTTAGTTTTTACTGTAACAAAAATATTCGAATATCAAAAGTTTAAGACGGATTAAATCTTTGAAAACTTAGATTCTTGATACTCAAATTATTTAAATTTTAAGAAAAACAAACACATATCTAAAAGATTTTTGATATTCGAATCCAAATTTAAATCTATTGAGTCTAAAAAACGTACAAAACAAACATAATCTATAAGCATTGCAAACTCTTTTAACAAATTTGAAAATTTGAGTTGCATGTTAAGCGATCGAGTTGTTCCTTGGTGAAGCGCAATGGGAATCCACCAAAAGAAGATCCTCCTCCTTATGCAATAAATAAGAAGAAAACGAAAGTGGGCATACATCAAATTGACCCTCCTCAGAGAGGTAAACCAAATTAAGCATAAATTATAAGCTTGCAAAAGATCACTAACATGCTTTTCCTTATGGTACAAGAACAGTAGCCTCTCAAAACATATTGGAACTTTATCAAGACTTGCACGTTAAAACAACCTTCCCTTATGGAGCCTCAGAAAAGAGCAAGCTGACAAAAGCTCCTCTCCATATCCAAAAAAATAATAATGGTGCAAAATCCATACTACCTATTGGTACATTGTTAAAGCTGAGGTAACTAAAGATGTTTGCTTATTGCTACTTTCAAGATGAAGGGGCGTAGTCTTGGATTGCTGTGGCCAGTTTATTCCGGTCCTCCTCTGTTTTCAATTTAATCAAGAAGGTACGTGCCACAACATTGTCATCACCGTCTCCCTATAAACAAGAGAAACCGATTTTAGGACTCAAGTTAACAAACTAGTGATTTTTGACAATAGCTTGTAGCTAAGCAAAATTCAGGATCAATATACATTACCGCAGTATGGAATATCGCAACAATGGAATTCTTTTGTGTATTTGTCTTGATACCAGGATACAGTAACGCATTAAGCAACACCTTGCCCACCTAAGAAAAGCATGCAAAAAGTGAAACAAATGTGAGAGCTCCAAATGCAAAGGCTTATACAATTTTTTTTTTTTTTTACTTCACTCTGCCTAATTCATATTTTACTTGAATCGAATCCTTGCTATTTCAGACAACAGAATTTTTTTTAAAATCATTTACCCCATTAGTTTCTGATGTCAAAACTTAGAAGACGGTAAAATGAACGTAACATAAGACTCCAAGAAAACATACATCATTGCGAACGATAATGTTTGGTTTGGATTCTTTTGCACCCTTGCTAACACCCTCTTTGCATTTGATAGAAAGCTGCCCTGTGCCTTTATCTTTCCATGGATCTTTATCTGCAGGGTCGCTTGACTGGACACATGAAAACACCATACAGAAACGACACAAAGAACAAATGTTAGAACATATGCAAAATCCCATATTAGCAATTTAGTATACAGGCAGAAGAGCACCAACTTGGCTTCTCACATTAACAAAAAATATGTAGTTTACAGTCAGTAAAGAAAACAATTAACCATCAGCATTGTGCAACTAAGAGATGAAATACGAAAAAAAATTAGATCTGCATAATCTTTTCGTATTGGAAACAAATAATAGATCCTAGATTTTGAGCTAGCATAGTTGTCTTTCAAAAGTTACCTTCATATAAAGTTTGCACTTGACTTCATGGACAACAATGACACCATTTTCTTCGGACTTCTTCACAGATGGGCTGCTAGGTTGCTCCTCATTTTCTGGTTGTAAAAAGCATATTAAGAAATTCTGGGGGGAACAGGTGGCGAAACATCTCATAAACAAAAATATTGCAAAACTGGGTGTACTTGGCCAATGGATTCTTGGGCTGTGCGCGCGCGCGCGTGTTTCAACTTATTAAGCATGGTGCAGTTTTCATGATTATAAATTCATCTTTTAGACAAATTATTAGAAGTGGTCAAGAAAATCTCAAGTCGGCACAAGCTTATACCCTAAAATATGGATGCATGAGCATGCTTGCTTCATACATGGAGCATGTCCACATGTGCTTTACAATTGATAATTGAAAAACCCAGTACGAATATGCTGAATAAGAAATGACCACATCTGGTATTAGGCCATTGAAAGTTTCACCTAATGAGCAATTTTAATCTAAATGTCAAAAATGGTAAAGCATGTCTCTAACAGCTTTCCTAGCCCGTCCATTTTTGGGAGATTAGTACATTTTGAATACTAAGGGGCAGAAAAGTAGATAAGAACGAATGAAACAGACCACAAAAAGAGAAACGAGCATGAATTTATGGTCTTACCATCCTCCGCATCATCTGAAGCATCGCGGTTTTCAGGAGCTAAACTTTGATTCCCTGCAAAAGAATTCCCAAATTGTAGGACTTTAACGATTCAGCGCAAATGAACAAATAACATTGGACTCTTGGAATCTGTGTATATATAAAATCCGAGCACTGTTGTCCCCCTTTTTGTCTTGAATGTGAGCTTAGTTATACATCTAGGAGCTACTAATCCATAAAAGACAATAAATTCTTAGAAGTTAGAATAACACTTACCAAACGAGACGGGGGTCTGACTGTTAGAGAACAACCCAGTGCTTTTACTGTTGGAGAAAAATGCTGAGCTTTGGCTGTTGGAGAATAATGCTGAGCTTTGGCTGTTGGACAATATCCCAGAGCTTTGGCTGTTAGAGAATAACCCAGAACTTTGGCTGTTGGAAAAAAGTCCAGAGACTTGGCTGTTGGAGGATACCCCCGAGCTTTGACTGCTGGAGAATATCCCAAGGCTTGGACTACTGTTGAACACCCCTGAACTTTGACTGCTGGAGAATACCCCAGAGCTTTGACTACCAGACAATATACCAGAGCTTTGACTGTTGGCGACCACTCCTGTTTGATTGTTAGAGAACACCCCAGAAGTCCATGGAGTCACAAAGCTAGTAGTTGAACTCACAGGGGTAAGCCCAGTTTGTGTCTGAAGTAATTTTGTCTCGCTATTCTTGGTTTCTGGCATCATTTTCTTATCAGCCGTTTGTGATTCTGCAGCAGGCAAATTTTCTCCGTTTGTAGCATTTGCTTTAAGCCAGTTGACAACGTCGGTGAATTTCTCCTGAAGCAAGAGGGTGAATAGAGAACATCTTTAAGTTGGCATGCACATCAAGCACTTAGCAAGCATGCATCGCGATAATCTACTCATCTCACTCTTGACCACAAAAGGAGAGTGACTAGCAAGTTGGCATACCTTGCAAACATGAATGTTACTCTTAATCATGCACAGATATGATTTATGTAATTCTTGATCAATAACTTATTTGATGGTTTAAAAAGTTCAAATATTAATCAAGAAAAAACCCAAATCCTTATCCCTCGACGAGAAGGAAAAATTAGAAATATTAACTTGTCACTTGTTTTGAACATAACAGCTTAACAATGATAGTACGGCATGACAATTGAACTAACCAGATTGGCTTCCATAAACCAATTTTTTCAATCAATCAAACTGAGTAATAAGAAGAAAAAGTATCTAAGACCAGACATAGAAACCTCGCAAATCGATGAAAAACAAAGGAATTACCAGGATATTTGAAGCATGAGATAGGTAGTCCCGGACGCCATCTTCCCAAAGTTCATCAGGGTGATTCTTCAATTGTGTTTGCACCCAACTGGCAATGATAAATATATTACAACCTTCAATAAAATGTCATGTACCTCAAACCATGATGATTTAAAGTAAAGGCAGCCTAAACCCAATGACTCAGAACCTTAGATTATCCCCCCAAAAGTATCAAAGTAAAAATAAGAATACCTCGCAAATTGGGTGTTGAGAGCTCTAACATGCTGCCGAGATGACTCAGCTCGCTGCAAATTCAAAGGGGCGATTGATTTCTGTTGAGAAATCTCTGCCCTGTGAACATCAAACGGGGATCCTACGGTTATTTTTTTATTCCGGAACTGCATCACCATTGAAAGAAAAGAATAAAACTACAATAAGAATCATCTATTGGAAAAACGGAATTGAATAATCATCCACAGAGTACTTATTTCAAATATGCAGAAATCTTATGGAAGAAGTAATCATCAGCAATTTTTTTTCCCTCATAATTAACTAACATCATGTAGTTATTATCCAGCATTTAAAATTTTCTTAAATGCCACGAACTTAATATTATAAGACCAGAAATTTATAGTTCACAGATTCTTCAAAAACCATTAAAGCTGAAACATCCAAATCAAAAGCATAAACTCAACTAACCCAATGGAAATTTGAAGGATTTGGGACACTATGAATGTGCAAAATCATTAACTAAGAAAAGCCACCACCCTAAAAAAACAAGCTTTAAAAATTACCAAACAAATCCAGATTACTAAAAATGCTAATACTAATCAAATTTCAAAACCCTTAATCCAAAAGTTGAGCAAAACCCAGAAATCAAACCAAATAAATTTAACCACTATACAGTATTCTGAGTCCAAATAACCATCATTGAGCTAATTTATCTAAATTTATTTCTTTTCACTATTAAAGAAAGAAAATAGAATTGCAAATAAAAATCAAATTCTGACGAACTTTGAACTAAAAGAAGCAAAAGCAACAAACTTGGGACCCAAACCGGAAGCTCCCATCGGCATTTTCGCATATGGGGAAAAAAAGAAGAAAAAAGAGGACAAAAACAGGAACTCCAATTTTTAAACTATTCGCAGAGGAAAAAAGGAGAAAAATTTGAGAGAAAAAGTAATTTTTTATACATAAAATAAAATAAAAGGGAAGAGAATGAGAAAGAAACGTACGGCGGAGTCATTTTGCGAGGCGGGGTTGGATTCCGATACGGCGAAACTTTTCGTTCCTTTCATAATGATGCAATTTCAGTGTAGAGAGAGAGAACTTTGGAAGAAAGCTCAAAAGCGAAAAATAGGGTTCTTTGAAATTCTCTGGCTTTTTGTCTCAGGCTGCGAGAGCGAAAGTGGAAGAAAAACCCAAAATAGATAAATAAAGAAAATATCCACAATAAAATAAAAGAAATAAACAAAAGAGCCTTTTCCCCAATTTCTATTTTTTGAAAAAGGAAAAAAAATGAATGTAAACAGATATCTGGGGCCGTCAGATCAGGTGGGGAAACTAACTTTCAACTTGAGCCGTTGGATAGCATAACAAGCGTGGGGATTACAGCAGACACGTGCCTTTTAAGTTCGCAAAGCTGCTCGACTTTCAATTTGATAAATACAGACCATTTTTGAATCCCACCATTATTGTTAAACAAATTGAACGCGTCACTCTCAAGAAATAAAAAGAGAGAGGAGAGAGAAAGAGGCACGAGAGAGAGGAGCGTGAAAGATAGAGCAAGGGAAGAGAGAGAAAGAAAGAAAAAATGTCGATATATTGTATGTTAAAACTAGAATGAATCAAATGTTTAAAAAAAATATAAAACATTGGTGGTGTTTAAAAAAATATGGTGCTACCTTATGTTCTCTAGAATGGGGTACACCAATCATTGGGGCCGCCATTTACTGAGATCTTGATCGGGCACAGCCTTGAAGTTGGGCTGGGCCTCATCAGCGAGGCCCTTTAGTCCAGCCTATGATGAGGCCCTTTAGTACGGCCTAATATGTGAGAAACGACAGCAATTAATCAGAAACGACAACGGACTTAGGGGGAAAACATCGATACGTGAAACACAACAACCAGAAGCGGGAAATCACGCCTACACGTTGATATACATTACGCTTAGATAACTTTTGAAAACGACGTAATAGTAACCCGACAATAATTTTGGAAACAAATTTTTATGAACGACAGAATCGCTAAAAATGACATCAACGTAAAAAAAAAAGAAGACATTTTGTAGCAAACGATTATCTCATAGAAAACGACGTCGTTACTATGAAAACCAACAATATTTTTATAGACGAAATAGTTATAGAAAAGAATTAATGCTTCGGGGAGAATATTTTTCGGAGCAACAGAATATAACGATATCATCATTAAAAAAAAAGTTTTACACTTTTTTTCCAAAAAAAATATTGGCAATATTTTGTTAAAAGCAGAGCACAAAACGACGTCGTTGTACAAATGAAACGACATGATCATAAAAGCGACATCTTGTAGAACGATAAGGGAACGAAAGAATAACAAAAAGAACATCGTGTTAAAACATGATTACGAAACAAAAGAATAATAAAAACGACAACGTAAGAAAGGACAGTCTTAAAAACAGCGTCATTGTGAAGACACGCCAACATCCTGATTAAGGACATCGCCATTTTTTTTTTAAAAGGAAAATGACAGCGTTTAAAAGACCACATCTTTGGAAAATGTATATATTACACACACACACACATACATATATATATATATATATATATATATATAATCTATGAAGGGCCTGTTTGATACATAGGATAGAAAAAATTAGATAGCATAGTCTTAAAAGATTAAATTAAATTGTATTGAAAAGAATAGGATAAAGTTTTAACTAATTCAATTTTATGTTTGGTGTTGTGTTATTAGGATATGGTTTTTTAAAATTTTTTTTTTTTGAAAATTAAGGTCAAATTGTAATTTTTTTAAAATTAAAAGGGAAAAATGTAATTGTTAAAAATATTTTGTCACATAACAATACATTTTGACCTCTAATTTTTAAAAAATTATAATTTGAACCTAAATTTTATAAACTTTTGTAAATAGGTCCTTAAAATTTTCACAATGTACAAGGTGGGGTTTAATCTCATGCTTTAGCAAGAGATTGTCTAATCATTTTCTAAGAATATTCAATCATTGGATAAGATATTATCTAATCTAATTTTTTAAAGTTTTTTATCAAACAAAAGTATTAAGCCTAATCTAATCCTCTTTTATTCTGTGCACTAAACATGCCTTTATGAAAAAGGCTGGAAAAACATCAATGGGATCATCCGGGAAAAAAAAACATCATAGTCAGAAAACGACAATATACTATTCAAAGACATCATATTAAGAAAAGAACAAATTTATTGAAAGGACCAAATAGTCCTAGAAATTAAAAAAGAAACGAGACGGTGACATTATAAGGCAAGAGCATCCTAAAAACAGAATGATATCATGAAACGATAGAGACTACAAACGATGCTCTAATTTGTGAGTCAATTTTTTTTTTTTTTACCAAACAGAAAAACGTCGTGATTTACATAGCATCCATTATTTTACCAGTTTCTGTTACACCCAAGAAAGGGCAAAAAAAAAAAAAAAGACAATGTTTTTCCCTCATATTTAATTGATAATTATCATTTTACCCAAAAATATGATGACTATAATTTGAGGTGAAGCTAGAAAATTTAGTCGGAGTTGAAGCAGGGTGTAAACCTATACAGTGAAGTAAATAAATTAAGGAAATGCAAAAAGTAAATAAATTAAAGAAATGCAAAATTTTAAGGCGACATACAATTTTATAAGAACAGAGTAAAATTTTTGATGAAGTAAATAAATTAAAAAGATGAAAATTTTAAGAAGGTGAAATGCAATTTTATAAAGACGGAGTATAATTTTAAAAAAGATAAAACACAAATTTTATAAAATTTCATATATAAAATTAGTAGAAAAAAAAAAGTCCACAAGAGACTGCCCACCCTCGCCCATAGTCCATGACTATAATTGTAATCTTGATTTTTTTTAATAAGCTATTGCGCACAAATTTCAAGCTCGAGATTCATGTAACGTAGCTTGCATATGTTATAAACGTAAACGTTCCTAAACAAATATATTTTAAAGAAGAAAAAGAATTCTGCAATTAAAAAGGTCTCTTATGAAAACCAAAATACAGTTACAAAAAATTCTCCTTCCTTGCCTTTACTGAGCTTATCTCAGCTCTTCTACTCTATGCACCAAACATAAATCAATGCCTGAGAAATTTCTGAGATCCTCGAAACAAAAGTAAAAGAAAGAACTAACAAAGCAAAGCAAAAACCGATCATGAAGAAGTCCGCAAACCCGAATCACCTTTAGACCAAGGCTCTTTTCTCCTCATCTTCTTCAAAGCTTTCTTGGTCTTCTGTTTTGGAATAGGATTTTGAATGCTTGGCAATGGCGTATTGGATTGTATTCCAAGTGGGGATTTTGCTTTCTGGGACCATCTTTAGCATGATTCCCATGGATATGAGTAAAAGTCCTAT
>CAMOHE010002750.1:0-10999 GCA_946598075.1 Artocarpus hirsutus
CTTTAAAAATCACTACTTTACCCTCTCAATTTTCAAAACTTCTCATTTAATTCTTCTAAATATTGAAAATTATCATTTTTCCCCTGAACTTTCAAAACTTCTCACTTTGTCTCCTGAATTTTTGATTTTTCATTCAAATAGACAGAATTAAGCCAACGTGATTCGTACATAGGTTACTTGTAAGGGCAAAAATGATTTATCATTTATAAGTTTTGTTTCACATTTATGCTCTCACTTGATGCATTTGTTTTTGTTTTTTGTTTTTTGTTTTTTGTTTTTAATTTGAACTCATATTTAGCAAGGGTTTGCTTGTACATTTCTTCTCATTTTTAACACGTAACTTATTTAATAAGTTTATATTGTTCACCGATATCTAAATTTGAATATTAAAAAGAGATGAATTATGCATCAAAGTTAAGGAGATATCAGCAAACAATATTGAGAAGAAAATGTATATACAGACCATTGATAAACAAAAGCAAATAAAAAAAGGGTTAATTAAGAATGTAAACGTGAAACAAAAGCTGAGAGAGTCCTTATAGGTGACCTATGTGTAAATCACGTGGGCTTAATTATATCTATTTGAATGAAAAATCAAAAAATAGGAGACAAAATGAGGAGCTTTAAAAGTTTAACTACAAAATGGTAAGGGTCAAAATGAGGAGATTTAAAAGTTCAACGTGTGAAATGGTAATTTTTAAAATTTAAGAGACAAAATGAAAAAAAAACTCTAAAACTTAAGAACCATTAGTGTCATAACCATTATTTTAAAATTTGAAGAACTATCATAAATTTTCTTCGTTCTTCTCTTTACTTCAAACATACCAAAACAAATGTGCTATAACTTCCTCTTCTATCTTTACTCTCTTCTCCTCCTAGCCTTACTCTCGTCCTCATGCTTCCTCCTGAAACGTAGAAAAAGCTCCAAAACCCTCCGAAATCTCCCGCTGGGCTGGATGGTTGATGATTGGCGAAACTCTTGAGTTCTTTACTCTCTTGATCTTTTTTCATCTTTCACATGAACTAAGCCTCAATTCACTTTTACAAGTCTACAAAATTTGTATAGGGGGTTTAGAAAGAGAGTTAAAACTGAGAGTTAGAACTAAAAGTAGTGTAGCATGTAAGAGCATTGCATTGTAGTATGTGAGAGCTTTATTGTCATGCCCTAGGATACGGGAGGTGACGTGGTGGATTAATTAAGTTAATTAAATGGGAATTTAGTTAAAAACAGGGTTTTAGAATTAAATTTATAAATAAAAATGTGATAATTTTAAAATCGTTTATTTAAAACAAGCAGTTATAATATTTGAGCAAATGAGAATAATAAAATAAACAATAAAGAAACAGTAAAAATAATCAAAATATGAGGTGAGACGAAAATGGGTCCCACTGGCCCACATCTTATGCACACACACAGTACTGACAATATTGTAATACAACCACAATCTAGAATAAAAGAAAAAGTTCAGATCTTACAAGCCTTGAATTTTTATAATACAACCTACCAAAATCCTCTATTGATCGTAGGTCTGGTCAGCGGACTCTTCTCCGATCCTAAGCTGATATCCACCTAGGGTGTAAGATTTTAAAACAAGTAAAATGTGAGCGAAAGGCTCAGTAAGACTATATCTTTAAAAATAAACAGATAAATAGTTTAATAAAACACTTTTTAATAAATAAAATAAAATTAAATAAGTACTTCCGTTTATCAAAAATATATTAGAAATAGTTCATCAAGAGTACATTTTTATTATTTCAGGCAAACCATGATATTCACCACCGAAGTGGCCCAACTGAGTTTCGGGACCTGCCCCCAAGGTCGTTCACTACATGACCTGATCTCTGATATAGCATCATGCCCGTATATCTTTTTATAATTAAAATCTCTATTTACCAAATATAATCATTAACATTTATTATGAGGTTTATTATGAAAACACCTCAATCTACTGTTTATGAAAACAGTTACAGAAAATCCTTTTTCAACCAATCATTGAAAAACATTTTGTTGAAAATCACTTTGAGGCCAAAACATTTAAAATTGGCTACCAAAGAAGGGGTAGAAGTCCTACCTCAATACTCGTGTTGGTATCCCACACCGTAATCCTGGTCCGCCATACGTTAGTTCCGTGGATCCACGCACAACCTTAAATGAAAACTAGATCTATTAGTATCTAACCCATGATATCCTAGATTATCACATCATCTCATGGTGTCCTAGTGTGTCCTACCTCAATACTCGTGTCGGTATCCCACACTGTAATCCTGGTCTGCTATACGTTAGCTCCATGGATCCACGCACAACCTTAAATGAAAACTAGATCTATTAGTATCTAACCCGTGATATCCTAGATTATCAAATCATCTCATGGTGTCCTAGTGTGTCACTTAGGTTTATAAAATCATTTTATAAAGTTGAAATTTCAATCGGGGTTCAAAACGGTGAAAACGGGTGAAAATCATAAAAATTACACCATGCTCGGTCAGCCTATCGGTCACCCTGGTTCGACCAGCCGAATTGCACAGTTTGGCCTGCCGAAAATCCAAGTCCGGTCGGCCGAACATCTCCAGGTTTGGCCTGCCGGTCGGATGAATTCGGCCTGCTGAACACATGAATCCGGCCTGCCGAACACGAAGTTCGGCCTACCGATCTAGAAAATTTCAAAAATTTCTACGCACGGGTTTTGGCTTCCCCGAGCCCAAATCTCCAAATCTAACCTGTTTTCTTAATTCTCAGGCATGGATAATGATCATAAACAATAGAAAAACATAGTAGATTACTTTTTAATGCATTAAAACAAGTTTTAAACAAAATTTTTAAATAAACCCAAAAATTAGAAAAATTGGAGAAAAATGAAAAATCTTGATTTAAATTCGTTTTTGATAAAACCAAGTTTATATTCAAGTTAATCTAAGTTCATCTAACCTAGATTAAAGGTTCTCTAAGCTTAGAAAAGCTTAGATTTCAAAATGCAAGAAAAATTAAAAAATTGAAAAAGTTTTGAAAATTCGATACTAACCTTGAATCAAAGCTTGAATCGAGTTTGTGGTTGCTCAATTGCGTTCCCGAGCGTTCAATCCACAATCTCGAAGCTTGAAATCAATTTTTGGTTCAAAATTTTAGAGAGAGATTGAGAGAGAGAGAATGAAACCGAGAGAGAGAGAGAGAGAAGAGAGAGTGCATGGGAGAGAGGGAGAAAAGAGAGAAATGAGTGAAAGAGAGAGAGTGAGATATAAATAGAGGGAGAGAGACAACTGTTTTCACAAAACTATGTGTAACGGCACACTGTTTTCAAATGGGGTCAATTTAATATTTGACAAACTATTTTGTTCCACAATTTCAAACAACAATTAAAACAATTTAAAATAATTTAAAATTATTACAAGAGTAAAATAATACAAAGTTTCTTAATTTTCACAAAATGATCAAATTAAGTTTAAAATAATCATTATAGCACACTAATTCACCATTTTACATTCTAATATCATTTAATTAATTTCTTGGGTGTTACAACTCTCCACCCGTAAAAGAAATTTCGTCCTCGAAATTTACAAATTGATTCAAGAACAAGACAAATGCATATATAACTCCCGCATACTCGACTCTAGTTCCCAAGTGGCTTCATCAATTCCATGATGCTGCCACACGACCTTAACTAATGGGATCTCATGACGATGCAAACTAATCACTTTACGATCGATGATTTGGATCGGCACTTCTTCATATGTCGTGTCTTCCTGAATCTGTATGTCCTAGAATGAAACAATCTTATCCTACTCAGGTGGACACTTCCGAAGCATTGACATATGAAATACGTCATGAACATGCGAAAGTTTCGAAGGAAGGTTGAGTCGATAAGCAACCACACCAACATGTTGAGTAATCTCGAACGGTCCAACATATCTTGGCGCGAGTTTTCCTTTTACCTCGAATCGTGAAATGTCTTTGCGAGGAGATACCTTCAAGAGTACAAAGTCTCCAACCTCGAATTTCAAAGGTCGATGTCTTCTATCTGTGTAACTCTTCTGCCGACTCTGATCTGCTTTCAGTCGATCCTGAATCACGATAATCTTCTCGTTGCTATCACGAATCTCATCCGGCTTAAGAATAACTCTATCTTCCGGTTCGGCCCAACACACTGGCGATCGACACGGTCGTCCATATAATGTTTCGAACGGTGCCATACCAATACTCGATTGATAGTTGTTGTTGTATACGAACTCCACCAGATGCAAATACTTCTTCCAGTTCCAGCCGAAGTCTAATGCACAAGCACGTAACATGTCTTCGAGAACCTGAATGACTCACTCAGATTGCCCATCGGTCTGAGGATGAAATGCTGTGCTGAAGTTCAAATCTGTACCCATAGCCTCCTAGAAGCTCCTCTAGTACTTCGCATTAAACTTGGTATCCCTATTTGAGGTGATGGATAAAGGAACCCCATGCAATCTTACTATGTTCTGCAGATACAATTCCCCAAGAATCCTCCTCGAACATGTCAACCTCAATGGGATGAATGAGCTGACTTCGTTAATCTGTCGACCACGACCCAAATCGCATCGTGCCGCTGCTCCGTCCTTGGCAATCCGGTAAGAAAATCTATCATCACGTGCTCCCATTTCCACCCTGAAATAGGAAGTGGCTGAAATTGACCTGCTGGCTTTTGATGCTCGGCTTTCACCTGAAGAAAAATCGTACACTTGGCCACGTATTCTCGAACATCCTTCTTCATACCTTTCCACCAATAGTGCCTTTTCAAGTCACAATACATCTTCGTGCTTTCTGGATGAATGGCGAACTGAGAGTTGTGAGCTTCGTGCATTACGGCCTTCATTACTTCTGTAATCACTGGAACTGTAAGACGCTCCCTGAAGTACAACGATCCATCTGCATGTATCCTCCATTCTTTGAACTGCTCTCCGTTCTGAATTCGCCTCTAGATTCCCTGAAGATGCTGGTCCTGCCACTGATTCTGCTTCACCATCTGAACAAGAGCTGGGGTTGTCTCTGAAGTACAACGATCCATCTGCATGTATCCTCCATTCTTCGAACTGCTCTCTGTTTTGAATTCACGTCCAGATTCCTTGAAGATGCTGGTCCTGCCACTGATTCTGCTTCACCATCTGAACAAGAGCTGGAGTCGTCTCCATGTGATACACCGAAATACGATCGTAGTCTTCATGATACTGTAGCCCAAACTTACTTACTGTCGCATCCCTTTTCCAATCTTCAAGAGCCAAACAAGCAAGTATCCCTGAAGACTTCTGGCTAAGCGCATCTGCGACTACATTAGCTTTCCCAGGATGATAAATCATATTCCTCCATGTATTCCATCCATCTTCGCTGCCTCAAGTTCAAATTCCTCTGAGTAAACAAATACTTTAAGCTCTTGTGGTCGGAGAAAACATGAAATGTCGCTCCATACAAATAACATCTCCAAATCTTCAACGCATGAATTACCACTGCAAGCTCTAAGTCATGAGTAGGGTAATTTCGTTTGTGAGGTTGTAACTGTCTCGATCCATATGCTACCACGCGTCCATGCTGCATTAACACACTCCCAAGTCCACATCCTGAAGCATCCGTATAAACCTTGTACAGCTCATCGCTACTGGGAATGATCAACACTGGTGTTGAGGTCAACTGATTCTTCAATTCTTGAAAGGCGAGCTCACATTCTTCATTCCACTCGAACCTGACATTTTTCCTAACCAATCTTGTCAACGGTGCTACTATCTTTGAAAAATATTTCATAAATTTCCTGTAATATCCTGCAAGTCCCAAGAAGTTGCAGATCTTTGCCACATTCTTTTATCGTTCCCAATCCACTATGGCTTCTATCTTTGACGGATCCACTGAGATGCCATGCTCGGAGATGACATGACCTAGAAATTTGACCTCTGTTAACCAGAATTCACACTTTTCCTTCTTGGCATATAACTGATGTTCTCGTAGAGTCTGAAGCACGATCCTGAGATGCTGCTCATGCTCCTCCCAAGTCTTAGAATAAACCAAGATGTCGTCGATGAACACGATCACAAATTGATCCAAGTAAGGCCTGAATATCCTATTCATCAAATCCATGAAAGCTGCCGGGGCATTCGTCAATCCAAACGACATCACCACAAATTTGAAATGTCCATACCGGGTCCTAAAAGCTGTCTTAGGAATGTCTTCTTCCTTAATCCTGAGCTGATGATATCCTGACCTCAAGTCTATCTTTGAGAAGTACCGCGAGCCTCCCAACTGATCAAATAACTCGTCAATCCTGGGTAGAGGATACTTATTCTTCACTGTGACTCGATTTAGCTACCGATAATCTATACACAACCTGAGAGTTCCATCATGTTTCTTTGCAAACAAAACCGGTGCTCCCCATGGTGATGTGCTATTCCAAATGTATCCCTTATTAGCAAGTTCCTGAAGTTGCTTCCTGAGTTTCTTCATTTCTACTGGCACCATTCGGTAAGGTGCTATAGAAATCGATGCTGTTCCTGGAAATAATTCAATACCAAACTCGATTTTTCGATGCAGTGGTAATCCTGGTAGCTCGTCGAGGAAGACATCCTCAAATTCGCCTACCACTAGAATCACTACACGTCCTCTCGAAGCACTGGGCTCTCCTTCCAAATCCATGAAGATAGCGTAACAAACTGCGTTCTTCTGCCCTCTGAGACATGCCCTAACACGACGCTCACTCATTAACCGATCACCACTACCCTGGTAGGTGATTACCGTCCCCCTATCAGACACTAGGGTTACTTTCCTAAGTTGGCAGTCTACCACTTCACTGTATCTATATAACCAATCCATTCCTAGAATTACATCATATGATCTCATGGGCATTACAATCAAATCACTTTTCAAAATCCCATCCCCAATCTTTATTTTACAAGCTTTACAAACATTATTCACACACACCCGCCCCAAGGGTGAAACTATAACTAAGGGTTCACCAAACTCTTCTATCTCTAATCCCAAGGCATGTACAAAAGAACTCGAAATGAGAGAATGAGTGGCACCAGTATCAAATAACACATGTACTAAAGACTGAGAAACCATAATCGTACCATCGACAACTACGTTACTGGTCTGGACATCTGAACTCCTTGATGTCATCATGTGAACCTGTACTAGAGCTTTCCCTTTTCCTCTACCAGCACTACTAGATCCTGGGTTAGTTGGCTGATACTGCTACGATGACGGCGACTGCACGCTAGCTATACTCGGTGTTCAATACTGAGGGACATTATGCTGAAGATTCTGTTGTTGATGTCCTTGCGCTAGATATGACATTTGTTGAGGAGAGAACTAATGGAATGGAAGCTGAGGATATTACTGTGGCTAAGGTAGGGTCTGAAGCTGGGGCTGACGACTAGCTCCTTCTCCAGTCTGAAATCCTAGGCGAGCACTTCTGATTGGGCAATTCCTCTTGATGTGTCCTGGCTGCTGACAAAAATGACAATGGAAGATGTAGGGGTTGTTGCGCCCGCTGCTGGATGAACTGCTGCTGCCACTGTTCATGCCACCCTGCTTGTCCTTTCTCGGAGTTGGTCGACTGCTGATGCTCCTCTGTGGTCCTCTTGACGTCTTGGCTCGATTCTCACAGTACTATGCATAATCATTCTCCACTGATATTGCTTATGACACAAGCTCTCCAAAGTTCCTGAGTCGCAAAGCAACTATCTGTCGTCGAATAGGAGCCTTGAGTCCTTCCTAAAATTTGATACACTTCTCACACTCAGATGCCACTGCTGAGGGAGCAAACCTAACCAATTCATTGAACTTCACTTCATATTCTCGAACTAACATATCGCCCTACTACAACCTATAGAATTCTGTCGCCTTTTGATCCCTGTATCCCTGCAAAAAATAGTGATCATAGAACAGCTCCTCGAATCTATCCCAACTGATATTACCATTATTGTCCAGGTGTTTAGCTTGCTTCCACCATGTATTAGCACCACCCTCGAACTTATATGCCGCAAATTCCACATGATACTCCGCTGGCACATCGAGAGTATCCAAATGCTTCACGATCGAATCTAACCAATATTCTGCCACCTGCGAGTCCCCATTTCCATCGAAAGTCGAAACAGATGCACGTCGAAACTCCTTAAAGTGCCATTGTCGATGACTAACTTCGGAATCATCCGGTCTTGCCCTCGCTACCATCTACCGAAATGCAGCAAACATAGCCCTCATCATTTCTAAACTCGGCATTGGCTGTCGAGCGACGTCTAGGTGCCATTCTCTCACTTCTAAAAACAAAATTTAGACTGTCAGTGGTATTTCATTGTCGTACCTATGTGTGCATAATTTTCAAGGTTCATAACCTTGAGCTCTGATACCATTCTGTCACGCCCCGGGGTACGGGAGGTGACGTGGTAGATTAATTAAGTTAATTAAATGAGAATTTAGTTAAAAACAAGGTTTTAGAATTAAATTTATAAATAAAAATATGATAATTTTAAAATCGTTTATTTAAAATAAGCAGTTATAATATTTGAGCAAATGAGAATAATAAAATAAACAATAAAGAAATAGTAAAAATAATCAAAATATGAGGTGAGGCAAAAATGGGTTCCATTGGCCCACATCTTGTGCACACACATAGCACTGACAATATTGTAATACAACCACAGTCTAGAATAAAAGAAAAAGTTAAGATCTTACATGCCTTGAATTTTTGTAATACAACCTACCAAAATCCTCTATTGGTCATAGGTCCGGTCAGCGGACTCTTCTTCAATCCTAAGCTGATATCCACCTAGGGTGTAAGATTTTAAAACAAGTAAAATGTGAGCGAAAGGCTAAGTAAGACTATATCTTTAAAAATAAATAGGTAAATAGTTTACTAGAACATTTTTTAATAAATAAAATAAAATTAAATAAGTACTTCTGTTTATCAAAAGTATATTAGAAACAGTTCATCAAGAGTACATTTTTATTATTTCAGGCAAACCATAATATTCACCACCGAAGTGGCCCAGCTGGGTTTCGGGACCTGCCCTCAAGGTCGTTCACTACACGACCCGATCTCTGATATGGCATCATGTCCGTATATCTTTTTATAATTAAAATCTCTATTTACCAAATATAATCATTAACATTTATTATGAGGTTTATTATGAAAACACCTCAATCTACTGTTTATGAAAACAGTTACAGAAAATCCTTTTTCAACTAATCATTGAAAAACATTTTGTTGAAAATCACTTTGAGGCCAAAACATTTAAAATTGGCTACCAAAAAAGGGGTAGAAGTCCTACCTCAATATTTGTGCCAGTATCCCACACGGTAATCCCGATCTGCTATACGTTAGCTCCGCGGATCCACGCACAACCTTAAATGAAAAGTAGATCTATTAGTATCTAACCCGTGATATCCTAGATTATCAAATCATCTCATGATGTCCTAGTGTGTCACTTAGGTTTATAAAATCATTTTATAAAGTTGAAATTTCAATCGGGGTTCAAAACAGTGAAAACGGGTGAAAATCACAAAAATTACACCATGCACGGTCGGCCTGCCGGTCGCCCTGGTTCGGCCGGTCGAACTGCACAGTTTGGCCTGTCGAAAATCCAAGTCCGGTCGGCCGAACATTTCTAGGTTTGGCCTGCCGGTCGGATGAATCCAGCCTGCCGAACACATGAATCTGGCCTGCCGATCTGAAAAATTTTAGAAATTTCCACGCACAGGTCTCGGCTTCCCCAAGCCCAAATCTCCAAATGTAACCTGTTTTCTCAATTCTCAGGCATGGATAATGATCATGAATAATAGAAAAACATAGTAGATTACTTTTTAATGCATTAAAACAAGTTTTAAACAAAATTTTTAAATAAACCCAAAAATTAGAAAAATTGAAGAAAAATGAAAAATCTTGATTTAAATCCATTTTTGATAAAACCAAGTTTATATTCAAGTTAATCTAAGTTCATCTAACATAGATTGAAGGTTCTCTAAGCTTAGAAAAGCTTAGATTTCAAAATGTAAGAAAAATTAAAAAATTGAAAAAGTTTTGAAAATTCGATACTAACCTTGAATTGAAGCTTGAATTGAGTTTGTGGTTGCTCAATCGCGTTCCCGAGCCTTCAATCCACAATCCCGAAGCTTGAAATCAATTTTTGGTTCAAAATTTTAGAGGGAGATTGAGAGAGAGAGAATGAAACCGAGAGAGAGATAGAAGAGAGAGTGCACGGGAGAGAGGGGGAAGAGAGAGAAATGAGTGAAAGAGAGAGAGTGAGATATAAATAGAGGGAGAGAGACAACTGTTTTCACAAAACTGTATGTAACGACACACTGTTTTCAAATGGGGTCAATTTAATATTTGACAAACTGTTTTGTTCCACAATTTCAAATAACAATTAAAACAATTTAAAATAATTTAAAATTATTAAAAGAGTAAAATAACACAAAGTTTCTTAATTTTCACAAAATGATTAAATTAAGTTTAAAATAATCATTATGGCACACTAATTCACCATTTTACATTCTAATATCATTTAATTAATTTCTTGGGTGTTACATTTATTTACATTATTTAACTTGGAACTGAGTTTGCCAAACATCCTAGCAATGTTACACAATAGTCTAACAAATTTTTGCTTTATTTGAAACTTTTAAGAATGACATATGACTGTACTAAAAAATTTAGGCTATGGTTTATTGCAACATTTAAAAAATTAAAAATATAAGAATAAATAAAATCAAATTTTAGATGATTAAAAATATAAGAATAAATAAACTCAAATTAAAAAATATAAAAAATATTTTTTATACTAAAATATTGATAACATACCTTATAATTTAAGATGATTTTTTTTTTTTTTGGAAAACGAATGCATAAGAAATTAAAAAATTTGCTAAATAGGCGTTCTAATACTATATACACACATATGTGAGTGTGTGTGGCAGTACAGATCTAGTGTTTCTTAAATATGGTTAAATATATATTTTTAATGGAGCCAAAATCACATTAAACTAAATATCGTGTTT
>CAMOHE010002781.1:1179-69200 GCA_946598075.1 Artocarpus hirsutus
GAGCATTATAACTTGGTTTAAGGTGAAATATTTCAGTATGGTTCAAATAAGGTCACAAAGGAAGAGAACTGGGCAAAACCCAGTGCTAAGCAGGGAGGTTGATCGCTCCTTTGTAGGCCAGTCAACTAGCGGTGGCATAGTTGGTTGTTGGTACCATCATCCGAGCTCTTCGGGCCTTTTGGCTTGCTCCGACTCGGCCCTTCGTGTTCTGCAACGTAAAGCACCTTGAAAACCTCTATTTTTGTATTTAAAAGATCTTAGAAAACCAATTTACATGCCATAATTATTTTTGGCATAAAAGGACTAAAAATTAATTTATACATAATGCAAACTCATGGTTCAATTCATTTCTAATTGGCTGTCTATTGACTTTATTAGAAATTGTTAAGATTCAAGTGGCGCTAGAAGTTTACATGACCGCAAGTTTAAGTCGTGAGAATTAAGGATTTTCATGGATGACATTGCGAAAGAGGTAAGATTTCTAATCCCATTTCTTGGCAGCCATGGTTTGAATTGTGTAATATGGCCTATTTTATAAATGTTGAAATGAGCATACTTTATGTGGAATGTTTATGAAATTATGGTTTTCTCATATTGATGTGTTTTGAGAAAAAGTATGTATATATATATATATATATATATGTATATTTTTATAAATATGAAAGTTTCCATATTTTGGCAAAAGGAATTTGAAAATGTGTTTTAGACTCGGAATGAGATATCCCGTATACAAACGATTTTCAAACACCATCGAGGATATGCATGGCTCCTGATGGTTGGTTTTATTATGTAAAGTATAATTTTGGAGGCAAGTCCCTAAACCTCGATCGCGATGCTCCATATTTTTAGGCAACTAGCTAAAGTACTGTAATTTTATTTGGTATGAGATATATTAATGATTTGTGAACGGGTAATTTATATGTTCATGTTTTTATTATCTATTTATTTACTTGTCTGTTTACTTAATTATTCTAAACATTCTAAAATTTTATTAAATGATATCCTACTAAGCCTTTCGTTCATTCTTTCGTGTTTTAAATTAATCCCCTCTAAGTGATGCTAAGGATGCTACCGAGTAGACCAATGTGAGTTACAATTTTTGAGGCAGAGTTGGACCTCATGTAGAGATTTATTGATTTGCAGTTTAATTTCTTTTTTTTTTTAGCCAAGACACATAGAACCTAAACTTTCGTTATTCCTTTCTCATGGACCTTATTTTGGACCGTGATTAATGTCATTTATATTATGTTCGCTTTGCCTTATTTTCTATTGTATGCCTAAAACTTGGGATTATAACATAAATCCTCAACTAACACCAAAGGCATTTTATTTAAATTGTTTTGTTTGAAGTTTCTTTAGAAATTTATTTTCTTTCAAGACCTAATCACTTGGCAAAAGTTTTAAAAATTCTAAAATGGGTATACTTAGAATTATATAATTTAAGAGAAAAATCATCTTTTTGAATAAATAATCTTATTATGGAATCCCTCTTCATATTCACCCTTATTAAAACTTTGTTTGAGAAAATAATAGATGATTTTATTGAATTTTTTTCGCTCCACTGTTCTATTGAAAATTTTAGAAGTTTATTTAATTTAATATGTTTCCTAAACTCTTATAATTTTCCTAAACTAAGCTTCCACTCTCATAATTTTCTTAAACTAAGTATTGGATATGGTGGTTAAAACTATTAGGTAGAACTGTAAATATTGTAACATATGAGTTTGACACTGTAGTAACTTTTTTGCTTTTACTATAGCATATAAAAGTTTTACATTGTTCTTAACTGACAAGCTAATTAAAACCAACTAATGCCAAACAACCATGTCAATATCTCAGTTGGGGGTCGTAACAGTTCCTGACGCCCATGATTGTAGTTGCATCAACTTCACTCTCATTCCAATTCGCGAGTGTGTAATAAATTCAATCCTATTAATATGCAGTTTGATAAGAGTGATTTTAACCACTATTTCAGTTATACATAGTGTAAATATCTCACATGCTACAATAAAAAGAATAAAAGTTGCTCCCCTATAAAACTTTCAGATACTACAATAAAAACAGTTCTAACCAATTGTATCCACTACCGTACTAAACACTCTATAACAATTCATATATTTGGTCACAAAGTATCATGCCCCAGCAATCATTGGATCCCACATTTAAATAAGAAAATATTGGGCTAGATAAGATAGCAACAAATTCAAGAAAGGGCGAAAAAGAAAATACATAGGAGCAAGAAAACAGTGAATTCAAACTAATTACGAGTAACAGTTAAAAATTAAATCAACCTATTGAAAAGAACATTTGGTTCATACTAGGGGCAATATATATATACATATATATATATATATATATATAAAGCACCCATAATAAATAAGACATCATGCCTCTGCAGACCCCACCAAAAAACCATCCTAATAAGGAAAAAAAAAAAGATGGGAATGGAAGGAGGAAAAGGAAAACCAAATAAACAAAAGAGGTCATATTGTCTGCGGGAAATGATACATAGGCTGTAAGCGTCGCCAGCTGTGCTGCAACCTTTGCACAGACTTGAGCACAACGAATCGGAGGAAGCCTTCACCTCACATGCCCATTTTACATGCTTTTCGCCACCCAACCGCCATCGTAGCAAAATGATAATATTATATTTAGTATAAAAGCAGCTCCCACAACATGCAAACCAGCTAGCAGGCGTTAGCCGCTGGAGATTTCAGCAACTAATTTACTGTACCATCATAGGAAATAATCAGGTGTTCTCCGCGTTACATCAGGCTCTCCTCTCCTTGGAGCCGGTTCAAACTGAAACGAAGAATACAAAATCAAGCTCTTGCCATGTATTTAGTGCATGAGCATCAAGTAACCTTTAGCATAGGATATGAATAACCCAAAATAGGATTGTCAAATAATGTAAAACTGATAACTACATACAGTATACAATCCGCTTTTTTGTTTCAGAGGGGACGAAAGGGCTGAAAAAAAAAAAACCTGGATGAATGTGTGACCTTTGCAATCATCAACCTCCAGAATGGATGCCATGTTTCCGCAGCGATAGCAATAATTTGGTGCACTGAAAATGGTGACCACTTTTTGTTCCTGTAACAGGTAAAGTAGATCAGACATTTGCTGAAAATAAATTTTAATTAGAGCCAGGAAATACAGGGTAAAAAGACATACATGACCCCAGTTATATCCTTCCATAACCAGCTGGTGTGCTCTAGCGATAAGCTTTAAGTTATTCGTGTGATTGAACTGCTCCGAAATGTCCTGCAAAAGCATATTTATAGATAAATAAATAAAAAGGTAAATGGAGCTCCCAAAAAATCATGAATATACTTGTAAACTCTCGCATCAGAAGGAATAAGTAAAAGCGTGGTTAAAAAAGCAAAATACCTGACCAAATGTATATCCAGCACCTCTTGGAGAGATACCCCACCCACATCGATCATCTGGGTCGGACCATAAAAGATCACACATAGGACCCTCATGAGGAACCTCTTGAACACGATCAAAATTGCGTATGTTATCAAGTGTTTCAATTGACGGAGACAATCCACCATGCAGGCAAAATATCTCAGATTCAACCTTCAAATAAAAGAAAGGTTTATCATATCATAGCAGTATTCAAATTAAAAGCTCGAATTATTGATGTTTCATAATTATTGCAAGGGCATAACAAGAATTAAAAGTCATTAAGCACTATAATAACCACTTCCAAGGCTACTTCACAAATCAAAATCTGGATGAGATGCCAACGCTACTATAATAACATAAGCAATTTGTGAAAACTAATAGCGGAATAATTTTTAAATATAACAATAATACAAGCATGTTCACAATAAGATCTATCAATCTCAAACATGGTTTAAAAAGGCATTCGAGGCGTACGTCTTGAGGCGCGCCTCAGTTTGAGGCGCTCAATCAATGCTTCAAGGCTTAAGCCTTGAATGGCTTGAATGAGGCTTACGCCTTTTTTCATTGAGGCATGCGCCTTGAGGCAAAAATGCCTCAAGGCTTATGAGGCGTGAGCCTCAGATTGAAGGCTATTTTGAGCCGGTTTTCAACCCAATCTTTTTTTTACCTTTTAAATAAAGTCAACCCAATATCAAAATTGGGCTTTAATCTGATAAATATATGCAAATAGATTATTAAACCATAAGTCTACCATCTTCTTCGACACTTCTTCATCATCTGCCCCCTTCTTCATCATCAACCCTCTCTTCATCATCAACCCTTGCAACTTTTAAGCCCACTGCCCTATGAGTAGCGACCAAAGCAACGACCCACTGGCAGCAGCAGCCTCTAGATTCTGATCTACTCAGACCTCACTCTTTAGTTTTTTTTTCCTCTATTTTCGACTGTAGGCTGGGTTTTTTTTCTTTTTTTTTCTTTTTCCCCTCTTAGAGCTACTGTAGTAATGAAATTTTATAGAAGTAGGTGTTATATAAAATTTATAATGTTATATAAAATGAAAGTTATATAAAAAGAGCAGTATGTGATTTTTTATTCATTTAGATCTATTGTTATTTCACTTTCTTTAAAAAAAAAAATAAATTATCATGTGTGTTATAAAAGCCATACAAGTATAACTATATAAAAAGAGCAGTAGCATATATATTACATTGTATATGTTTTATGCACTTTCTTATTGTGTCTTATGGTTTTGTGATGAACTAAGTGTGTGTTTTATGGCATGTTTATGAATTTTATTCAACTTTTCAAATTTTTTATTTTACATTCGAGGCTTACGCCTCAATCCACCTTGAGGCTTACGCCTTGCCTCAATTAGACAAAACGCCTCGGTTCCCGTTTTTGCCTTTTAAAAGCTTGATCTCAAATTTGATATCGTAAGCATAATGCTTTCATTTAATCAATTACAAGAAAAAGAAGATGAGAGATTCTCAAAGCGACAAAAGAGAGGAACATAAAACGGCTCAAAATGAAAATATACCGTAACACCCTAAGAATCCTGACAAAACTATCTTTCTATTACATCTACATTCTACAAAACTATCAGTCAAAGCCCATAGCGAGGCTAAGAAGTTAGCCCTTTTGTCAATGTCTATCACCCCCAATTCTTTTTCCTCAAAAATGATTTCATAAAGCGGCCTCAGTAAGCAAAGGTAATCAAACTGATGACTATATTGTTTTGTATAACAAGCAGCAAAGAAAACAATGGCTTCAACGTTGATATGTTAAGCTTTGTGGATCTGTAATATCTAATTTATTATACTAACCAAAGCTGTAAGCGGAAAATAGTCAAACAAATCTGTAAAGATCTTCCAAACATTGGCATTACCATACCTGCAAAGACAGAAAGGATAAATTACCTTTTCAAATTCATTAAGAATGACATCAAATACAAACAATTTAAACGATTTGAAGATTTCGAGATGGACAAACAAGTATTTATTGTATCTCCTAAACACGCCTAGATCATGAGGTAAATAGTCTTATACTCAAAAACACAATCATTTTTTAGAGGAATATACATCTGAATATTTGCATCTGCTACAGTCCAAGAACTGAATTCAGGTTTTAACTTTAATTGTTTACACTAGCTTCTTGCATAAAAAAATTTGACATGCCACAGACATTCTCTCACTCCTACCAGAAAAGACTCGATCAACATTACTGAACAAGAAAACAAAAGGCAAAACCAATCAGAGACACAATGAACAGATTCAAGGATTACAAAGAAGGAATGGGCATCCTCTGCAATTATCACATAGATATACTGATATGCCAACAAATTGGTGCAATAATTGATAATGGAAGAATGAAAGGTAGCATTTACTGGCAATAGGCCTGCCAGTATAGGGAACAAAACATGCATAAGTGGAAAAAGATATGCACAGATCTCCTACTAACATGCTCTCAAAGAATTTTCATTTCAAGGCTGCCAATTAGATGTCATGTTCTCACTGTTATTCAAGATTTAACAACAAAACCCTTGATAGCTAGACATTGCAGTCACAAAATACTCAGACCCGTTTGTTTTGAAAACTCTTTGGATTCTTTGGACTCAAATTTAGATTCGAGTATTAAGAATCCTTCGGACACGTGTTTGTTTCCCCTAAAATCCGAATCCTTTGAGTATCAAGGATCCAAGTTTTCAGAATTCTGACTTCCCCTAAACTTTTGATACTCGGATATCTCTACTACAATAAGAACTAAAATTCTCTCCTATATTTGAGGGAAAAAATCATAACTTCTTTATTTGTTATCTAATTGAGATGATTCTTTCTTCATTGTGCTCCTAGTAATGAGAGGAATAAATTAATATCCATGTTGCATATTTTTTATGATCATTAATATTAAAATTTTATTAGATTTGTTAATAAATCAAAAACTATTTTCACTACCTCTCCAAACACAAATTCCAATTTTATTCTATACTCAGATTAAAACTCAAATGCACATCCAAATGTCAATCCGGATAACAATTCAAATCACTAACTCAAATCTTAATTCAAATCATACTAACTCAAATCAAATCACTAATTCGAATCCATTTACCAAACGGACCCGTCATTTGTCTTTGTAATTTGTATGACTGACTTTAAAGCCAAAATGAGAGAAACTTCAAACACAATCTAAAATCACAAAAGAAAAATAACGAAAAAAAGAAGAAGCGACTATTGATACTATATAGTAAAGTAATAGTATACACTTTTAATCTAGGGTCTTGAACAATGTAACGTCTATATTTTGCAAAATATAAGCTCTCTTAGGAAGGTGCTAAGAAACTCACTTCCGCAGGCACTCATCATAAAAACCATAAACTTGAGTAATCTGCAATGGGGAAACAAATTGACACATCAACACAAATAGTTTCAACAGACGAATAAATTGAAACATAATAATCCTGGAATTTAAAAACCATAACACCCTGAGAAAGAGAGAGAAGAAAAGCGAAAACAAAAGAAAGGACAAACGCAACATTTACTAATACATAATGGAATAAAATCAGTGAGAAAGGAAAGAAGTTGGAACGAAAATGAATAAGAATAGGTTTTGGGCACTTGATTCAAGTGTTCCACTGTATTTCCACACTGATTTTTATTTAATTAAATACCAAAACGAAGAAAGAAACCAATAAAATCAAGTATAAGAAGCAAATGCATATGGCTTAAATAATGTTATACCTGCCGGCTTTCATGATTTCCTCTTAGAATAGTAATCCGCTGAGGATATCGCACTTTCAAAGCAACAAGGAGCTGAATAGATGAATTAGCACTTCATAAGTAATTCAATATTGAAGTTAGAACTCCCATGAAAATCCCAAAATAATTTTTTTAAAAATAAGTACGTGTAAAAAATCAAATAATATATATCAAAGCTAAAAGGCAAGATGAAACGAGCTCACATTATTTCTCTCATCTCAAGTTAAAAAATTTGCGTACTAAAAGCAATCACAGCTACACCTAGTTTTCAACTCCAATCCCCAATAAATACAACTAAAACAATGCTCTAGACTCTGAATTTTTTTTTTCTTTTTTTTTTTAATCTTGGTGCTCCATGCCTAAACCATGAAAAATACAAAAATAAAAATGTAAAGAGAAGAAAAAGTTTAATGAGTTAAAAATTATTTAAAAGAATAAATAAATTTGACGCGTACCGTTACAGTTTCAACGGAGTAATAGCCACGATCAACATAATCTCCCATGAACAAGTAATTTGTATCTGGACACTACAACAAAATCGCAATCAAAGATCAATATTGCACTTGTGAGTAAAATTTTCCACACATGCATATGCATAAATTAAACGAATAAATAAAGAAAAGGTCACTTAACAATGACAGAGTTTAAGAACAAATTACAGTAATGAACACTATACTTATCTTTACTTCAGATAAAATTGAGAAATATTAGGAAAAGAAAGAAAAGAAAAGTATAGGAAAATAATGCAATTTGACAAAAAATGATTCCCATTAAAAATCTCAGAAAGAAACATGATTCCCACACACGTTCAAGTATGAAACACGTATAAGCATTAGTATTCCAAATAAATTCAAGTATCAATCCAAGTGTATATACCATTAAGATTTGAATGTGCAAAACCAAGTGAACTAGAGTTTCAATTCATCCACTACTATTAAAACAAAACAAGGGAGTTCAACAAATTATGGCACCATGAAACTAAGCTACTACATTTTCTCAACTCATTCATTAATTTTCACGCAAAAAAACTGCAAAATTACTACATTCAAGTGACATTTTGCAAGGGTTGGTCGATTGATGGGCGTTAAAGGTGGTGGCCAAATCTTTTGCAGCCGCATACTCTGCGGTTTAAGTGGGTTCTGTGGAGGTATAGGCAAAGGCTCTTGCAACAGAGAACCGGTGAGCTGTTGAACAATGTTGCGGAAATCATTCTTAAAGAAAGATCCTTGTAGTTCATGTAAAAGGCCAAAAGCTTGGAAAAAGTTCAGATCATTTCAAGGCATCTTCTCATGTTACACTAACACGTCTATTATCCAGAATAAAAAAATTCACTAGAACATTTCCCTTGTACGTTAAATTCAATTCAAGGCACCTTTTCATGTCATGAAGCATTTCAAAGGAAAATGTGAATTCAGTAAAATGCCTCAAAAAATAATAAATACCTTCCCTCCAATGCGAAAAAGCTCAGCAAGATCATGAAATTGCCCATGGATATCACCACAGATTGTAACAGGGCTCTTCACAGGCTGCATAAAATGATGTCAAGCGTTGACATCTTTAAAAATTACTACAAACTGAAAACCACTCCCCTATTATAGAAACTGAAACGGTAAAAGTCAGCAGCACCTGAACATTGCTTTCTTCCATTAATATCTCCTTAGCCTTCTCACACAGCGTCTTTACCTACAGTCAAAAGTGAAGAAGAATGAACAATAATTCAGCCATTGAAACAAGAGAGAAAAACAAGGCTGAAATAAATGCTTTCAGGTGAGGATGATAAAATATTTTCTGAATATTGAAAGAAATGAAATAAAAAAATTCACCTCCGCAATGACTAAAGAAGCAGTTATAATTAATCATTGAATTTGTAGAATATTAACCATTGAATTTGTAGAATATTAAATGACCGCTAGTTCTTCTTTAGCTGAAAACTTGTTACCTTTCTTCTATAATTAGCTGAGAATTGTTACCTTTTTTCTATAATTAGCTGAAAATTGTTACTACAGTGGAAAAGCCACACCTTACAGCAAACGTGGAAAACCCCAAATAACCATAGGAAAAAATAAAAAATTAAAACACAAAAGCCAAAAAGGAAAGAAATCGACAAGCCTTTGTGTCCTTTAAATTTCTCTTGCCCTTTTCCCTCTCCCTCTCTTTTCATGGTGATTGATGCTACTAAGAAAACTCACCACCCTAATAGATTTGCGAAAGCTTAATCTGACCAAACGTAGTGTTAGTTGTCCTACAAAAGTAGACAAATGCTGAAAAGTTAAAATCAAAAGAAATGAAACCCAACACGGGCAATGGCAAATGAAGAGAATCCCATCCAAAAATAAAATAAACAAAACTAAAATCCTCTAACGTAGAATGATACAAGAACGCTTGAAAATGCTTTAGGGCCTGTTTGTTTCAAGAACTCTTTGGATTCTTTGGACTCAAATTTAGATTCGAGTATTAAGAATCGTTCGAACATGTGTTAGTTTCCCCCAAAATGCAAATCCTTTGAGTATCAAGGATCCAAGTTTCAGAATCTGACTCCTCCTAAATACTCGGATATCTCTGTTACAGTAAAAACTAAAATTCTCTCGCCTATATTTGAGGAAAAAAAATCATAACTTCTTCATTTATTATCCAATTGACATGATTCTTTTTTCATTATGTTCCTAGTGAAAAAAGGAATAAATTAAGATCCATATTACATTTTTTTAGGATCATTAACATTAAGATTTTATTAGACTTGTTAAAAAATCAAAAACTATTTTCAGAACCTCTCCAAACACAAATTCCAATTTTATTCCATACTCAAATTAAAACTTAAATGCACATCCAAATGTCAATTCGAATAACAATTCAAATCACTAACTCAAATCATAATTCAAATCACACCAACTCAAATCAAATCACTAATTCGAATCTATTTACCAAACGGACCCTTAATGTTTTAAGAAAAATCGAATAACTAATACAACATGTAAACAGTAAAAAATTTGTGCCATCCATGATGGCTAGGTTGAAAGACCTATGCAATAAAAAACCGTAATCTTCTCATTATCAATATCATCAAGCCATACAGACTTTAAATGTTTGTCAGCTGAAAGCAATGACAATACAATATCCTCTATGAGCACATGAGACTTGTCTCCAACAACAAATTCATAAACAAAACCATCAACTTCAATTGAACTACAACCTGGAACTTTTGCCACCTTCTTCACTTCCATTTTCTTTCTCACTTTTGTGACAAAATCCCATTGGTCAAAAGACGCATACATGTTTGAAAGAAGAACATGAACCCCACTATGGTCTAATCCTTGCTCAGCCAAGCACTCAACCATCTCTTGACCCAACTCAACATCACCATGACCTCTACATGCATTAAGCAATGCACCCAACACATATGAGTCTGGTTCTATTGGCATCTCTCTTACCACATTCTTCACCTCTTCTATCATCCCAACTCTCCCCAAGAGATCCACCAAACATCCATAGTGTTGGACCCTCGGCTCAATCCCCTAAAAACTACTCATGCTTTCGAAGATTCTCAACTCCTCATTAACCAATCCCATTTGGCTACAAGCACTCAAGACACTGATAAATGTAACTTCATTTGGTTGAACTCCTTTCTGCATCCTCATAAATAACTCAATGGCTCTTGTGCTTTGACCATGACTAGCTAGGCCTGAAATTAAAGAAGTAAAACCAAACACATCCCTTTTTGACATCTCATCAAATACATCGCAAGCAGTTTGTATACAGCCGCACTTAGCATACATGTCAATAAGAGCAGTGCCCACCACTCTATCCATTTGCATTCCTTTCCTATCCACATACGCGTGTATCCACCTCCCTTAGTCTAGCGCACCAACAAAAGCACAAGCAATTAGTGCACCTACTATAGTAGCATGTTTAGGTGCACAACCAGAAGCCTGTATGTCACTGAAAAGTTCTAGGGCTTCTTTGAACAATTCAACTTGGCAATAGCCATTAATCATAGCACTCCAAGAAATGGCATTCTTTTCAAGCATTTTATCAAAAAATTCACGTGCAATCAAAACCTGATCTGATTTGGCATAGCCATTAATTAAAGAGGGCCATGTTATAACACCTCTATTTAGACTCGTACCATACAACTTACAAGCCAGGTCCATGCAGAAAAAAGTAGCATACAAATGGATTAATCCATTCTGCACAAAGTCATACGATTCCCAACCCAATACGATGGCTTGACCATGGATCATAAAACCTAAAGAAAGGTCAGAAAGCTGAGTACAAGCCCTATTGAGGAAAGAGAAAGCGTAGTTCTTTGGTAGGAATCCATTCTCTCACATATTCTTGTAAAGAGACAAGGCTCTTATGGCCTCATCCCTCTCAGCAAAGGCTCCAACCATGGTATTCCTATATTATTCCGAATATAGGTGGTCCGGAAAGGCATACACTGAAAGAGACGATAAGCATGACAAACATCACTCAAATCAGATGCCGCGCAAAAGGTGATAATCTTGGCTGCAGCATAAGGATCAAAAAGGGTGCCTGAAACAGTAAGATGTGATTGAATTTGCTTGATTTGTGCCAAGTTAAGACATTGGTCCAACAGGGAAAGAAATCTTCGACTGGATTTCATAACATTACTAGTTGTAGAGGAGAGATCCCAGCTCTTAAAATTTGCTGCTACACCTAATCGGTTTAGAAACCCAATATGCCAATCATTTTCATTTGTTAATGAAAAAAAAAACGTATTGTTATCATTTAATGGAGGTTTTTGAAGCAACAAGTAGGCTGAAATTTGCAGGGTTGTATGCACAATTGATTAAAAAAGAAGAAGAAGAAATTAGTTCAAATGAAATGACATCTGAAAAAGTGGTATTCCAATGACGTCAAGTCAGAAAGAAAACATAAATGAGAGGGAAACAGCCATGTTTTGAAGGGATTTGATATGCTAATAAATGCAATCCCAGGGAAGCATTCTCTTTGGATTTAAACAAGAATGTGAGATTGGTCGCCTCAAATACAGTAATAAACAATTAAGCTAAAATCGCAGATCACAATCACAAAGCATGAAATTTCTCGATCTAACTCGCGAGAAACAAAAATACGAAGCAAAATTCACGAATTCACCTAAATCTTAATCTTGTTAAAAGAAAAAAAAAAGATGAAAAAATAAAAGAAACGAAAGAAATGTGAAAACCTCTTGTTCCGACAAGGGCTTGCAGTGCAAGAGCTGAGCAATCTCTTCATCGAGATTTCCATGAGAGTTCGAAGGGACCGATTCCATGTCTTCTTCAGTTCTTCTCAAAACGCAGCGTTTTAGAGATCGAGATCCCTTCGTTTAGGCCTCCTCCTCCTCCAAAACCCTAGATACACCTTCGTCGTCGTCGTCTTCTTCTTCTTTCTTCTCTTAGAGAGAAACGAGCCAGAGAGAAACCAGAGGGGGTGAACAACCCGATTGCTTTTTTTTCTCTTCCTTTTTTCTGGTATTTTTTTTAATTTTTAGTTAAGGGGTGTTTGGTTTCTCACGTTTGGGAAAAGGGCAAGTTTATTTCCCTAAAAAAGAGGGGCCTGTAGTTCCACAAAATCAGAATTCAACTGCATCCACAATACTTTTATGAACCAACGGTCACCATTTAGGCAATCGCTACATGGCTATATCTATGCTCTCAATAACGAGGGTGCGCTAGTTTAATTTGAATTGTTTGATTGGGAGAATCTTTCTTTTATAAAAACTGCTATTTGTACGACGTACTTTTTGATAATAATAGCAGCTTCTATTAAAAAAACCAAAAAAATATCCAACGGTCATCAAACAATGACGGCATCTAAGGGCATTTTATCTTTAGACTTTTAGATGTTGTGTCGCAACTACTGTTTTAATTATGAGCAAAATAAAACACTAATATATTACAATAGTAAAAAAGATATTATAACATGAAATCCTCACATAATATAATTAAAACAAAAACAGTACATCATTCCGAACATCCTGTTAATCTTTATTGAATGTCCGAAATGAGAAAGCGTTTTCGTTTAACGCCTCCTCAATAAAAAAAAACGAGGAAACGTTTCTTTTTAGGAGTTCCTTGATTTATTTATTTTTTTTTTTTTCTAATCTGCCTCTTTTCTCCCCCTTGCTCTTGCTCTTGCTCTTGCTCTTGCTCTTCCCCTTGCTCTCCTGATTGCGACAGCTCCTTCTCGCGCGCGACCGCCGCCACCGTCTCGCCGCCCCAAACCAGCATCGTGTCCACCACAAGCCCAGATCTGCAACCACATCCAGCATCGTCTCCAACACCGACGCGATCTCCACCCCTGCAAAGCCCCATCCACTCCAAATCTAGCCCAGTCGCAAGAGGACAAACTTTTGCATTTTGCATAGAAGCCGAGAGTCCCGATTTACTTGATGACTTTCCTTTTTAAGGTTTTTTGTGATTGATGAAGATGATTAACAGTTTTGATCTTGTTTTTGGATTTTTGTGAGAGTTGAATTTGTTAGTTTTGTTTCTCGTGCGTATTCGTTCTTGTTTGGCTAGCAGTCTGAAAAACTTTGTAAAATATAATTGGAAGTAGTGAATAGAATTGTGTTTTCAGAAAATAATATGAACTGATTGTTTGGAAGCTCAATTCGTCGTATTTATCTTCAGCTTCACGCACTTGTGTGTGTGTAAATGTCGGCCTCCTCTCACGCTCTCAGTCTTTCTTGGCTGGAATTCATCTCAAAGTTGTGCCCTTTGTCTTCCTTTGTAGGTTGGCCTGATAGCATGCCGCTTCGAATCAATCCAAGGACGTTTCCGTCCTCTCTGTGTTGTATAATTTGTCTTTGGATGGTGGGAAAAAGTAGACAAAAAATGTTTCGTTGAATGATTTTAAGACCATAGAGCTTTTGTGTTGCATTGCTAAAACGTGCTAGATGGATCTGTATAGCATCCGCAAGTGCAAAAGGTGAAAAGAAGAGACTAAACCATTAACCTGTAAGTAATATAATTCAAAACGAAAAACCCAGAAACCAAATAATGAAGCTTCATCTTCACATAACCAAAGTGCAACCAGAGACTTTCCCACAAATCACCAACATTTTCTTCCACCTCTATGAGAACCCTTTTATTCCTTTCAACAAAGACCTAAAATATCAACTTTGGGTTTTAAGAACATTGTTTCTTCTTCTCTTTATCTTCCCATGCTCTTGAAGAGTTTCAAGAGTTCAGAAGGCTCAGAACTTCATGCCTTGAGTTGAAGCCAATAATCCTGCCCTAGATTGGACTGAACTACTTAGCCTACAATTTTTCATTGAAACTTAAAAAGTTCAGAAGTTCAAAACCAGCCCTCTCTTTTTTTGAGTTTCTTTATGTTCGTCTTTATACGTCTCGTTACAGGTTGATGCTCTGTGTTCAGCGACTTAACGCAACTAAATGCACACAATACAAACGCACTGCTAGAAAAGACAGAGAAAAGTGCTGCAAAAACCAACACTTACAAGCTTGGGCCGTTCTAGTGATGAGCAGCAATCAGATACGGAGATTTTTTTAAGCATATCGAAGAACAAAAATTCAGTTAGCATCTTTTTCAACAAAAGTGGATTTGATCTTTGAGATATTCTGAAACAGCTAAAGGGAACATAAGAAGTTGATATGCATTCCGCTGCAAAAGTGTTGACCATTCAAGTTCAAAGAAATAGCAGAAACACGTATAAACAACTTTGGGTACACAAGCGCACAAATGTTTAAATGATTGGTAAAGTACCTAATTAAAGAGGTAACTGGAAACACTTGAGCAGTAATAAACTAATCATAATAATTTTACGAAATATCATAATCCAAGAAAATAAAATAAAATATAAGTAATTAGTAGATTAGTTTGATACCATGGATTCTTCCTCACCCTCACCGAATCGAAGGGCCAGATCACAAAGAGCCTGTGTTGTGGATTCGACGGTCATCGGCTCGCCGTAGGAGAATCTATGATTCTGCAAAAACAAAACATGAGTTATGAGTGAATGAATGATTGGCCGGTAGTGGTACATTCTAGTTAGAAACAAGAATAAAGAAGAAGACTTGAGGTGAGTCCTGCCCTGAGTTTCGAGACGAGCGTTGGAGCGTCAGCGATCAATCCACTCGCGGCGCATCCAATGTGGTCGTCTGTTTCCATGAGTTTCTCCACGCTGCTCGGTTCCTGAAATGATTCATAAATAATTAAATGAAATGAAATGCCGAAAACCAATTCGAATTCAAATGAATACAGTTACCATAAGCATACCAGGGGAGGGGAAGAGATTCGCTTTTCGACTGCGACAACTACGCCGTCTCTTGTCTTCAACCCAATTGCAGTTGATTTTGATGGAAAGCAATTACAGAACAAACAATCCTCAAAAAAAAAAAAGAAAAGAAAGAAAGAAAGAAAGAAATTCTTAGTCTTGTTGACCTGGTAAGAATCATAATTGCTTGAATTGGATTGGAGAATTCCTTCAAGGAAATACAGAGCAAGTCTGGTGCTAGGCTTCAGGGGTGAATGCCCTTGTTTATTTTATAGAAAGAAGCTTGCATCGCTTCTCTTGTCTTGGGGAAAAAGAAAAAGAAAAATAAAAATTCTTAACCCCTCTTCTTACAAAACTGAGGTTTCAATCTAATATGTAGTATATTTTTTAAACTAAGTCTTATTATTTTATTAATAACAGAATTATAAACCATGAGGTTAAATAGGATTGCTCAAAAAACAAAAACACATGACTCTTACATGCCGAAGAAAAAGGGACACTGCAAAAACAACATGGCATTTAGAAAAGTGGGCCACAACCAATTAGAAGAAGGAAATGAAATTTATTTAGGGTCTTTTTTGTATCATTTCTATTTTTTATTTTTTAAATAAAAAAATAAAAATATTTTCTCTCGTTTTTATTTTCTATTTAAAAAAACATGTTTGATAACTCATTTTTGTTTTTTGTTTTTAAAAATAAAAAACAAAAAATATGTTCGATAACGATTTTTGTTACATATTTTTTAAAACAAAAACAAAAATATTGTTGACCTATATTCAACTTTAGAATCAGAAGAATGAGACGGCACATGATCGATGCTTGAGTTTGGATTGAGGTCAGGGTCAAGGTTAGTTTAGTAGTGATTGGGACCGGGATTAGGGTCGAATCAACAGGACGAGGCTGAGGCCGAAATCAAATCGACGGAACAACAAGCCTTATGACAATGTCTAATAGAATTTGTAATAAATTTCTTAATTTATATAATAAGGAGTGATAAATATCATATTTTTCTAATTGTTAGTAAATATCATAATTATTTTTCCTATTTTATCCAAAAATTAATTTTAAATCTGCTTTTTATTATTTTATACTTTTATGTTTCTTTTTCTTCCTCTCTCTTTTGTGTGATTCTCACTTTTACCTTCTCCCTCTTCTCTCACACTCTCCTCTCTCTATAGATCTTCCATCTTTGGCTCCACTTGCTTGACGGCTCTTCTTTGGCGCTTCTCCACCATTCCACGCTTGTCTTCTCTGATGAAGAGATTGGCCACCGTCACAAATTAATCTTTGCATCCAAACTCTGTCACAAGGCTTGCGTTCCTATTGACAAAGAGCCATCACGAGCTTCGCGTTTCAACTGCTGTCTTCATCGAGATCTTTGTTGTCCATTGTCGCGAACCTTTGATCTCTTTGCTGATCTCAGCTGTCGCAAACAGATCTGAGATATTTTTCTCTTTATTTTTTCAAGAACAAACGGAAAGAAAGAGAGGAGATGGGAGAGATGAATTTGAGATTTGAGATCTTTTTTATGATAAAAATTATTTAAAAGAATTTTAAAAACATCAAATTTTTGTTTTTAGAATCTTTTTTTTTATTTTTGTTTTTAGAATTTTTTTTTTTAAATGATGGCAGACTAGAAAAACAAAACACAACTACCGAACATGTTTTGACAGAGTAAATTGCATTGTTACATCCCAAACTATTCGGTTTCTATATAATGCACAGCGAACTTTTAATCTTGGCAAAATACACAATGAATTTTGAAATTATTGTCAATTAAGGTCCAATAGCTAACAAGCGTCAAAATGTATGGACAATTTTAGTCACAAGATTCACATTTGAGTTTTTTTATAGCTAGAGTTCATCATTTTAAGAAAAAATTGATGCTTAATATGAAAAAAAGAGCATCGAATGAAAATTAAAAGTAGCTTTTGAATCTCTATTGCCATTGATTTCAAAGTTTATGGTGCATTTTATCAAAATTAAAAGTTTAAAATGTATTATGCAAGAAAAAGAATAATTAAAAGTGTAACGCTGCAATTTACTCAAATCAACACTAGAGTTACCGTTCATTCTTTCTCCTTAAGGTTCCCAATCTCTCTTTCCTGTTTTCTTTTTCTATTTCATTATAGAGAGTCAAATTGTCTTCGTTGTAATTTTTCCTTGCTTCGTTCTGACTGCAAATTTTCATTTCGATTTTTTTTCCCTGTTTTGGATTAATTGTATTGATATAAATGCCAATTAGAATGTCTATATGAATAAAAGACTGATGTGCAGATCAAGATTTAGTGCATTTGTAGATGACACTTTTTGGTTTCGATGAATAGATTGATTATGAAAATCGAATTTAATGCTTTTTTTGAGCAAGTTGTTCTGCTAACCTTATAAAGATGTGTATTTACATATAAATATGCTAAGATATATTTCGTTCGGTATTGTGTTCACAGTTTTTAAAATTGTTTTTACACGTTTTTTGAAGCAAAAATTTCAAAAAAATATCAGCACAATTCTCAAAAAATTTTATTTTCCAAAACAAAATTATTTTCACCTATTTTGAAAACACTACCGAACATATCCATGTTATATTTCTTAACCACCAGTTTTTACATATAAATATGTCACCTATAAATATGTGCATGTAATTAAAAATACAGCATTACTATGAATATACAGTATTTTCTAGCCGTTGGCAATCTTTGACAACGTTGATAATGTAACGCCTCCTTACAAGCGCCACAGAAAACGTTGCTTGTACCGTTAAACTTAATCATTATTGATAAGAAGTTCGAAACAATCTACAACACTCAGAGAAATATCCCAAGAAATACATCTACTTAAAAAAAAGTTCTTACCGGATTTAACTTTTTCTCTTTGGTTAGCCCAATGAAACTCTTAAGGTATTTGGCTAACCGACTATCTACAGAAAACTTAGTTTACCAAAACAAATATTTAACAAAATTAAACTCATATATATAATGCAAGCACTCCTAACTTCTAATCAAACGACTAATTAAGATTTATTACAAAAAACAACTATATAGCATATTCTTTAATAAATAACCCAAGAAACAAAAAATCTAAAATATAATTTACATTCAATAAAACATATATTCATAAGAACATATCGCAAATAAAATTGAGTCTCAAACAAATAAAATGTAAAACATAATATATTAAATTTTGTTTAAGTTTAAATTCCTTTTATGACATGGCTTCATTTACAATCCAACACTCCTTGTACATACATGCCTATCCTTGTCTTCCATCCTAATCAACCTGCATCTTATCCTTCTCTGCAACATGATATAAACTAAGTAAGCTTAAGCTTAGTAAGTACACATTCTTATCTCACAACATAAAAGATTTCATAAAAATCATTACATAATATCGTAATCATAATCATAACAATGCATAAAGCACATATTTATATAGAACATATCTTTTCATTTAAAACTTCCATATTAAAACATTATTCAACTTTTCTTTTGAGGCTCAAGCATTGCACCATAAACATAAACATCATAAGCGCGCCATCATGAGGGGAGTGGGGTAGCTAGTCCCAAACTAAACATGACAAATCCAACCTTTAGGACATCATAAACATAAACATAGGGTGTGTAATACTTAATTAAGTAATACATATATATATATATATATACTTTTAATATACCTCATCATTGAAATATTCGTTAAATCTTCTTGTTGCAATAAGAGTTTTCATAAGATGACAATATGTAAAAACAAACTTAAAAATTATCATAAAATATATTCTCAAAAATTTTTTGTAAACTTTTATCATGTTGCAATTGAGAATGTACTTACTTATCTTACTTGCTTACTAAACCTTAACTTGGTTGACGTTGTCGTTGTTCTCGATATGCTCGCTTTTTGGAGTATTCATGTCAATCATTCATATAATATATCAAATTAAGATTCACCTTTACAGTATCATTTATATCATAGTACATCATCATATATCATTCTTAACATAAATAAAGCACCTTTAAGTCATAAACATGCACTTAAAGTCAATAAACATAAAGACAGAAAACTTGACCTTTAATCACTGAAAGAAATTATTCTCAACTCATAAGCATGAATAAAGTATAAAAATTATTTCATGACATAGCTAACATATATAAATGTCACTCAAATTTTCTTCTCTTGAAAATATTAATCCAAAATGCCTCTTTCCAATTTTCAATATATTCAAGTAAGTCTGCTAATAATAAAAACTGACTGGCCTTTAAGGATTCATAACCCTCTATCTTTCAATTGATATTCAATTAGAGCATGAAAATTTGCAGGAATGAAGTTAACATATATACATAATACCAAGATTTTTCTTTAGCCATAAAATTTCATTTGATAATTAAAATAAATCACATATTCAATATTATAAAATCTACTAGCACAGCCTGAGCAGTGAGCAGTCCTAATTAAAAGTTATCTATTAAATTATTTATACTATAAAATAATTTATAAAAATTACTACACATAATAGACTCATAGATTTATAACATATCCAAAATTTAGTTTCAAATAAATTCAAAGCAATTCAAAACACGCATTTGGATTTAGAGTTAATATTAATATCAAACATGCTGAGCAGCAAACATGTTCATTCAAACATTTTTATAAAATCAAATATGTATGATATGCTTCTGAAATTTTTATGTGGTATGCTTAACATGTAAATATAAGTTAGAAAAATAATAAATCATGCAAAACACATTTAAAAATATGATTTATCATCTCATGAATTACATAGTTCACATCAGGCTTAAATTTATAACCACTATGCACTTGAGAATTAGCAAATTTTATATTAAAATATAATAAGGATATGAAGCTAAAAATTTACCAATGATTCATAATTTTTTTACAAAATCAAAAGATGCTTTTTGTCTCATAAAATGGTCTGTACAAAATACAAATATAAATATGCCAGCAATTAAAATTTCGTGAGTAGTGTTTGATTAAAAGCTCATAATCATAAAAATATTTTGAACAAAAATTTATAAAAAATCCAAGACATTCCTAATATATATATACACATCATATCCAAAAATCACAACAAAATGAAATCATTTGATTTCAAAACATTATCAGCCACCTTACCGATAAACCGAAAACCCTAGAATTTTCTTATCACACTCCAACAACAAAACCTTATTTTCATGAAATTTCATGATATTACATGAACATATATGCCTTAAATCATAAAGTAACATTGTCATAATCAAAGTATTAGACAAAATAATTTATTTTTCATACGAACATACATGCATACACATTCACAATCATAAAAGAATAATTTTCTAACAAAGTTTATCACAAAACAATATACATCAATCATAAAAATTCAAAACCATGAAAACTTTAAAGCATACCTTTAATTCTTATGTTTTCTTCAACAAAGACGAATACTCTTTCCTTTCCTCCAAATCTCGCGACACCTCCTTCCTTTCCTCCCCAATCTTTGGCATCAATACCCTCTTCTCCTTAGATCTCGCGACAAGAAAATAAGAAAGGAGAAATTGGGGTTTTTCTAAAGGTTACGGTTTTTTTAAAGACAATTTTTAGTTTATTTTTATTTTATTTAAGGGTATTTGAGTCATGTTATTATTCAAAATTAAGAATTGACTGAGAAATTGTGCACATTTGCGCATTACATGTAATACAAATATAATGTAATACATATTTGATTAGATAAAAAACTAGTGGTATACTTTTTGAATAAATCTAAAATACACGATATAAAAAGGTAAATAATCCTAAAACAAATGCAAAAGAACTAAATTGCAAAACATAAAATAGAGAGACACAAGAAAAACAGAGACAAAGACTATTTTTTATCTATCATTTCATTGTATATAAATATAAGCTCTTAAAGGCCATATATACAAGTCAAAGGATCATAAAGTAGGAGAGGCCAAAAGGCAAAAGTTACAACAATAAAATAATACCAAAAGAGTAGTAATTAAGAGACTATGAAAGTTATACAATACCAATACTAATAGTCATTAAGGTGGAGATAATGTAATTCATGAGAATGTTAGGAATTTGAACATCTACACTGATAAATTAATTTATTCAAAACACTCCTCATTGAATGTTCATCACTTAAGAATATGTGCCTCATTAAAACCAATAGATTATAGTGAAAGGAAAAAAAGTACATTATTCTTGTAAGATTTGGCTTAGTACTACTTCGTTAAAAACCTTGCTAGGAGATTCCAATTAGACAAAACCTATGACAAGAAAAAAAGAATACAATACACAATAGCCTCCCACTCATGTCAACATGTCTTTTTTAGAAATTTAAACAAAAACTCTAAATTGATGCATATTAATATTTTGCAACAATTCCTCAAATGTAGCTGTAACAAATATCTCAAATTCATCAAGTTGTCACTTGAACAAATTCTATGGATGTTGTCTTTCACGAGCTCACACACAAAAAAGAATTGTTATGAAATGTTTTTTTGTTATGTCTCCATAACTTAGACAATAGATGATACATTTTCCTCATATAATGTCAATAGGCTTCCTTTGTTGAATGAATAGCCACATTTTTCTTAGACATGTTGGACTAAAATTCTCAAAAATTCAAATAAGATGATCTATCTCATATTTCCAACACTTTAGCATGATTTAAAGATGCAACAATATTAGCTTGCTTTCTAAATTGCCAAGGTATGGCAATACCACCATATGTAAACAAGTAGTCTATGTATAATCATGTTTTTATGTGGACCACAAACATTTAGCATCGAATCAATTCCGATTTTAAGTCTTTAGATGATACAACCACATCAGATCTTTTAGAAAGATAATGAAGTACTTGTTTAACACATTTTCAATCTTTTAAAAACTATATCTTGCTAGTAAATTAGCAATGACTATCGCGTGAGGTCTTGTACGATTAGAAATACATTAGTACACTAATAGCATTATTTGGACCAAAAATTTCTTCAATGTCATCCGGATAGAGAAAATGATAATTTTTCATATCAAGAACATCTTTATTCACATCAAGGGGTCACAAACATCCTTATTCACACTAAGGGATCAAATGACCGATAAAGAACACAATGGGGACATTAGAAGGTGAACATCCATACTAATAAATCAATTTAATTTATAACTCTTCCTTAGATGCTTAAGACTTGAGAATGTGCCTCATTAAAACTTAACTAGATAAAAATACTATAGGACAAAAATTCTAGTGAAGAAAAGAGAGTAAACCATTTTTATAATAAACTGTTAAAACTGTCTCATTAAAAACCTCATCAGGAAAACCCAGTAGAAGAACCTTGACCAAGGAAAAAAAAGTACAATTAATATTTGTATCTCCCTTGTATCAATATCAAGGTTCTCTCAATAATAATTGATTCAATAGAAAATGATTGAGTTGATGCATACTATTAAAAAATTCAAGATACATTGCAATAGACTATGTGAACTTGTTGCTGTTAACACTTGCTAGTAACTCAATTATCACTCTTTAGGAACTCATTTGTCATAAAGGATTTCATATATATATTGGCTATTTTTATGGGTATACATGAGTGAACCTTTACCCATATTTATATTCTAGTTGGTAGAACAATGGTGCAACAATTATTTGCATATAAGCTTATCTTCAAGTGAGTTTAAAATATTGTGCACCTTGAAGCCAAATACTTATTATTTTACGTAATTATTTGAATAATACCACATACTATAATATACTAAATTAAATACTAAGATGATATACAAAACATTATGTACAAATTCAAGACTTGGCAGTGGAATGTTGGATCATCTTTACACAAAGTGCAACACTTTTATAGAGTTAGAAGAGTAGGGATTGATGGTTCTAAGACTTCCTTTTTCTAGGCTTCGAGCATCTTAAGAAAGTATGCATCAACTTTGTGCAAAAAATCAAACAAAATTCTTAAAAGCTAAAGGATGGCCTTCTTTCACTCGTCTAGTTCATTCAACCATTGGAAATTCTTTAACAAGATTGTCTCAAGCCACCCCATGTCCTATCTTCCCATCTAAGACCTCTCTGCCTTTTCGAATGTTTCTAATGATGTGAAGGAACAATTCAGAAAACTACTACATCTATTCGAAGGAAAACTCGTGTGTTTTTACTGAACAAAATAAGCAACTGGCTAAGGAGTTTCACACGAAGGCATCGCAAAACATGGGTATTTCTTCTCCTATGTTTAATAATCCTTAGAAGGCTTTTCAAGAGACATGAAATGATTTAACTGATGAAGCATTGTCCAATGTGGTTAACAAAAAATCACCAAACGTCTTATCGAAAGTTCATGGGAAGAGAATTGTTAATCCAACATCAATGTTGTAGCAAATAAATCTTACTAACAAAGATAATATCTCCCTTAACATAGTGATAGTTTCTCAAGCAATTACAAAGGCAGTTGCAAGCAGTTTTGATGTCTCTATCGTGGTTGTTTCAACAAAAAAACAGATTAAGCGGTTATCAAAAATGAAGTTAAGGTAGTTTCCGTGAAGGAGAAAAAATTGACATTCTTTGCTGTGGAGACCAAAGATCCAAAAAAATACCAAGTCAGATTTTATTGCTCTTTCCAAATCCCAAATGCTCATATCTGAAGTTACTCTCTTCCAAGATGCTAATGTAATGAATCAACTATCTCTTTTAAGGAAAGTTTTCAAGCAATTGAGGAAATTGGAGAACCAACCCAATACTGAAGTTGGTCTTGTAAACACTAAAATCGTATGCAAAAACTTAAGGCATATAACACACAGTAGCAAACATATATTGGCATATCTCCTGCCATTGTTGCCAAGCAATCCGAGAAGCTCACTGTCATCCTTCTATTGTGACTAGTTGTTCCTCTGCTTGGGAGCTTCCTAACCCTTAGATTCTCTAACTAGATGGTGTAAATAACTGAAGAGAGAAAATTACGTTAAGGGAACCAAACATGCCTCTGCAAAAAAAGAAAAAAAAAAAAACAATTTGCACTCCTTGCAAAACTCACATTTTTGCTCTACCATTAAAGAGCAAGTGTTGTGTTTTGCTCAAATGTATAGGTTGTAAAAGTTGAAAAATGGACCACAACTTGGCATAAAATATGTTCCTTAAAACATGAAGCATTGTAGCTCCGTGTTTTCAAGCAATGGTTTCTATATTCTCCTACTTGTTCCATCATTTATCATTGTAAGAGATAAAATAGATGAATCATGGTAATAGGTCCTCTTAAGAATGAGTATTATCTTCCATGTATCATATTGCATCATAATCCTTAAGCATTGGCCCATATAACTTAATGAATAAACCCCGATGTTTATTCTAGGTTCAAACTTAATGATATTTCTTAATTAAACAAATGAATGTCTACAAATTAAATATAAGAAAATATCACTATTGAAATTAAAGTTTCATAAATTCGTTCTTATAAGGAAAAATTACATGAAAGAATCAAGTCCCATACTATATGCATGATCCTTAGATTTGTTCAATTCAATATTAACATATTTAATGACCACTATTTTATCTTTTAAGATGTTTTCTTTATGACTAAACACTTAATGTCGATATGCTTGATTCGACCACCATTTATTTTTAACCATAAAGCCATATCTAAATTATCATAATATATTCTCAATGACTTAGAAATGGAAACCATAATTTGAAGCCCATAAATGAAACTCTTTATTCATGCACCATACGAAATAGTCTCAAAACAAATACAAACTCAGTCTCTATAGTGGAAGTAGTAGTCAAAGTATGCTTTGTGCCTTTAATATACAGCTCCATTGACAAATATCTAGATGTTGATTTTTGTGAATCAACATTGCTAGGGAAGTCCGAATTAGAGTAGCCAATCACTTCTAAATTCTCAGTTCGTCTATACGTAAGCATGTAGTTTATGGTTCCACAAAGATACCTTCTCACTTTATTTGTAGCTTTCAAGTGGTCTTTACCTAGATTACTCTTATCTATTCTTGGCACCCACATCAAATACAATGTCAGGTCTTTGTGTAGACCTAAACATACACAGGCTTCTAATAACATAAGCATATGGGTTGTCATTCATTTATTTATTCCCTTACATAATTAATTTTGGGGCACTGATCAAACTAAATTTATCATCCTTTATAAAAATGGGAGCTATACTTAGTGAAACAATCTTTCATATGTATCCTCTCTAAAACCTTACTGATATAAGTTCCTTATGACAGACTTAAAATCCTTTTTCCTCTATCTCTTTATATCTTTATGCTAATGTCACAAGATACATCACCTATATCCTATATATCAAAATTTTTAGAGAGAAATTGTTTCACGTTATGTAGCAAACCCTTATATTGGTTGCAACTAAAATATCATCTATATATAGAATAAGAAAACAAATTATGCTTCCACTGACCTTTTAGTATATACATTGATCCATAATGTTTTCTACAAAATGAAGAGATAACATTATGACATACCATCGACGGGATGCTTATTTCTATCCATATATGGATTTCTTAAGTTTGCATACGAGATGCTCACCATAACTAGAGAAAAGATCCTTCTAGTTATTTCATGTAAACCTCTTCCTCTAGATCTTCATTAAGAAAAGTTGTTTTCATATTCATTTATTGCAACTCTAAGTCAAAATGTGTAACAATGCCATAATAACATGAAAAGAATCTTTCTTAGATACAGGAGAAAAAGTATCCTTGTAATCGATTCTTTTCTTCTTTATTGAATCCTTTAGCGTTGAGTCTTACTTTATATCTTTCAATGTTACCTGATAAGTCTTTCTGTCTTAAGGACCCATTTGCAACCTATGCAACTTGACAAGACACCAGACTCTATTAGATGCCATAGAATTCATCTCTTCTTTTACGGTGTTAAATCAAAAATTTGATTCTTTATAGCACATGGAATGTGAAAACATTTTCAAGATCACTTTGGCTCTAATATTATAGTTCGACTCTTGTAGATGCACATCATAATTTCTAGGATTGCTGATTTTTTAATTTTAGTAGAACTTCTTAATGTGGTATTAACATTTTCCTAAAGAAATATGTTGTTTAACTGGTTGTTCAAACATCTCAGATATTCCTAAACAATTTCATCTACTTGATTATTAGTAACAGTTTATGGAACTTCAATGATCGATTGTACACTTGTTAAGCTTAGGGAGTGTTGTAAATAATAACCAATCAATCACTTGACTAGAAAGATTAAGCATCAACATGATCTTTCTTAGAAACAATGTTTTGTGATAGATTGCTCCCACTGATCAAGTTATTCTTAAGAAATTTTGCATTTCATGATTCCACAATGTTAGTTCTATAAGATGGACAATAGAATCCGTATCCTATAAACCTTTTGGTATTTCTAATAAAATACCCACTAATGGTCCTTAGATCCAGTTTCTTTTCTTGTTAGTTATAAACTCTTACTTTAGACAGACATCCCAAATGTGTATATGTTGCAAACTCGGTTTCCAAACTTTTCAATATTCAAATGGTGTCCTTTGGACAATCTTAGTTGGAAATCAGTTTAATATATACACGGCTAGTTTATGAGTTCAATCCATAGGGATTTAGTTAGTTTGAAGTTATAACACATACTTCTCACTATGTTTATTAAAGTTTGGTTTCTTCCTTTTGTCACATCATTTTGTTCTGGAGAATCAAGAATGGTATATTAGGCAATTATCCCATGTTCTTGAAGAAACTTCACAAATAGACTGGTGCTTGTCCCTTCTTAGTATATCTACTATAATATTTTTCACCTATTCTATTATCACTATCTTAATTCACTTTCTGCATTGTCTCTCTTTTTAGTTTTAAAAATTTCAAAAGCATTTAATGTTTTATTCTTGTTATGAAGCAAGTAGAGACACATGTATCATGAGTAATCATTCATGAAAAAACTGAAGTGATTTGGATTATATGATTTCATATCTAAATGTATGATTTCTAATATGTTTGTATTCCTCTTTGTACTTTTGTTAGACTTGTTAGTATGCTTTATTTTAATGTAGTCTATACAAGTGTTATAATCAGTAAAATCTAAAGTACTAAGTACTCCATCATTTAGTAATCCTTTATTCTCTCTAGGGAGATTTGTCTCAATTTTTGATGCCACTCTATAGAGGAATATTTATTCATAACACAATGTTTTATATCGGTGTGAATATGCATTATTTACAAGTGGTATTATTTGCAAATTAATATAGAAAAGACCATCAGACAATGTATCAATCCCAATGAAAGCAGTTTTACAAACTGAAGGACATCTTTGAAAGCTAATAAATATCCCAAAGTTACAAGTCTTTAAACTTAAATTAAATTCCTAGAGAAAATAGGAATTTAAAGATCTTTTATAAATTCAAAAATAAAAACACAACTTAAATTTTTAAGTGCATGTTCCAATTGTCTTCACATATGAACGCATCTTGTTTCCTAAATAGATGCTTTGTTCACATTCTACTATTATCCTTAGGTTTCATATACCTTGTAAGGTTTTTGAAATGTGGATTGTATAATCAGAATTAATCCACCATGTGCTATGATTAATATAGTCATATTAGATTCATAACCAAAAAAAAAAAGATTGAATTATAATTGCCAATAATGTACTTTCACTTATTTCCATTTCTAGTAATTCATCTTCTTGAATACACGTAGTCACAAGTTTATTGATTGACCCTTTTATCCTTATGTGCATTGTAAAATGTTGAAGAAGAATTCATAATGCTGTGAAAGAGTGATTAATTTATAGTACACAAGGAAAGATTCAATTATACCAATGTTAAGTGTCTTTAATTGAGCCATAGTGTTCCTCATTCCCAGGATGTGTTTACGCACACATTTAACATCGGTGTGTTTTAAGGATGTAAATTTTATTATTAGGGTGCTGGCAAGCGCTTTATCTGATGATATGAAGTGCTTATCAATGGCTTTTCAGTAATGCTTTGACATTCTTTATGCTGATCGACAAAACCTCTAATACTAGCATAAATATTGGTCTTCATGAACATCGTATCAAAATGATTACGTAGGTCCCAATATTCTTCAAGAGCTCATTTTATTCGCATTGCTAGTGCTAGTAATAACAGATTCGTCTTTCCTTATAGCATAATCTATGTCTAGCCACCTAATTTGAAGAAGTATTATCTCCTTCCATGTCTTATAATTGTCCCTTCTAAGTTTAGGAATTTTACATTTAGTATTAGAGTAATTCACAAGTCATAAGGCTGCAATAATAATTTCATGCTTACATTTCTTGCCTATGGGCTAAAGTTCTAATTCAATCAGATTTATTAAATTTTATGATAAAATTATCAAATTATCTTCCTTTAGAATTATAAATCTAGTGACATAAAACTTGCCCGTGGACTAAAGTTTTAATTCAATTAGTTTCACTTAACTTTATGACAAAACTATCAAATTATGTTCCTTTTTCTTAATCCATGTGCGTAAATTAAGAAATATAATTTGATATTTTATCCTAATTACATAGAAATATAATAAAAATTCTTATGGGATAAAATTTATTATATCAATTATGATCAATTACAAAAGATGCCTTTTTTTTAAATGTGATCCAAAACCTCTTAATATATAATTTTACATAATTAAAACTGTTGTGGCTAAACTTTAAGTAATTAAAATTATATGATCACTAGACATTTTTATTTTAAAAATTTTGTTCATAATCTATTGCATTAACTGAAAAACAATATTAATAAATATGATTAAAGAACCAATAATTTATGTACCAATATTCATTATGCATAAATTAAAATTATACATTCAGAAACATAATCTAGCATATTAGTGTACAAAATTTTAATGTACTAAATTATACAACTTTATATTGTGTACATAATTAAAATCATGAATTACACATTATGAAGAATATATGTACATAAATTTCTAAAATTATATCCACACAAAAATTGCATAATATTCATAACAAATAGCAAATTATGGATTTTCAAAATTATGAATTTTTCATAATTTATTCCATAATATGAAAAATTATATAAAAATATCAAAATTGTGGATATTATGAAATTTTCATAATATTTCATAAAATATTTCAATATGTAAATTTTATGAAAAATTTTCCCAAATTATTTAAATAAGGGTTCTAGAAAAAATACCCCATTTTTTTTAATTTTTAGATTTTTTTTTGTTGCAATTTTAACCCTCAATAAACAACTTGTCGTTTTGGGATTGTGGCCTCAAAACAACTTGTCGTTTTGACGGCCAAAAAAACACCCTTCTACATAGTAAACGACTTGTCGTCATTTTGCAATTAAACTGCAAAAACAACATATTGTTTTTTATTGCAGCCAGGCCCAAAAATGCAAAACGACATGTCGTTTTGAGTTGTCTTCAATATCGAGCCGGGTCTTCTTGACCCGGTTGCGACCTGATTCAGACTCGGTATGAAACCCGACGGTTTCTTGGCCCTTCAGACACCATTTTTTACGTTTCAAATCGTATAAAACTTAGAAGTCGAATATCTTAATTATTTTTAACCTTATTTTTCACTAAAAACTTCAAATTAAAATACCTAATAATCATAAATTTTTTAACGGGCATGGTTTTCAATAAACCATATACTGTTCTAAGCTTTAAGGCAAAGACATAGTCGGCTCTGATACCAATTGTAAACACTAAATATTATATGCGAAAATTTAACGCATATAAAAACGCAACTGAAAGGTAATCGGCGTACCTCCCGCCATCGATGCAGAGCAGTTGGAGTAGCGAGCTGTCGTCCTCCGGTTGTGACTAGTTGTTCCTCTGCTTGGGAGCTTCCTAGCCCTTAGATTCTCAAACTAAATGGTGTAAGATAACGGAAGAGAGAAAATTGGGTTAAGAGACCCAAACTTGCCTCTTAAAAAAAAAAAAACAAAACAAAACAATTTGCACTCTCTGCAAAATCCACTTTTTTGCTTTACCATCAAAGAGCAAACGTTGTGTTTTGCTCAAATATATAGACAGTAAAAGTTGAATAATGGACCACAATTTGGCATAAAATACATTCCTTAAAGCATGGAGCACTGTAGCTCCGTGTTTTCAGGGAACGGTTTCAACAGCTCTTCCTGGCTCCAGTAGCAACAACAAACATCCTTTTCTGAAAATGAAAATGAATCTCTCTCATCTGATGATCACAGACGTCACAAGAAACTATCTAATCTCTCAAATTTGTCCGATGTACAAATGGCTAAACTGGTGGTGGGTGTTGTTAAGCAACCCCACCAATTGGAATGCACGGGGTTTGGGGAACCCAAGTACATTCCACTATGTTTTGTTTATTATGGAAAAAAGATTATGTCAAGGTCATGTTTCAAAATTTAACAAGTCTAGTTTACATTTTGAGTGTGGCATCGAAGTCCTTAGGGTGGGATTGGGTGGAGGTCTTATGTTACTTTTGGAAAAGTCTGTAAAAGTGTCTGTATCATTTTATTCTGTCAATCGTACTGACTATTTCTTAGCGTATGATTCTCTTGTAAATTTTCACTTCACTGGTTTTCCTGGGGAGCCTGTCGCCCCGAGCCGCTGTCTCTCATGGACTCTAATTATGAGTGATTTTAATGACATTCTACTATTAGAAGATAAACAAGGGGGTGCGCTCAGACCTCAAAGACAAATGGATAACATCCGAAATTGCCTCGAAGATTGCTCACTTGCACCATTGGACCACACTGGAGATTTTTCATCACTTGGGATAATAAAAGTCCTGGTGTTGACAGTGTTAAAGAGTGTATTGATTGCGTTGTGGATAATTCTTTTTGGAAGAACCTCTTTCCCAACACTGTTGTTCATCATCTTGATTTCTACATGTCTGACCATAGACCCTTCAACTTATCCTTCATTGATCCACAATCAAGTTTTGAATAACCAAAATTGGAGCTCTTTGGCTAGAGGATGAAACACGCATGGAAATTATCAAACAACATTGGAGCTGCTCTAACGGTACTAACCCGGCTCAAAATCTGTCGCACAACTTTAAATTCTTAGTTTTACATCTCTTTCATCTTGGCATTCATCTCGTTTTGGTCATGTCCATAGATCACTCAGGAATGCAAAATCTAATTTTCATAAATTGTACAACTCTAACGACACTTCAAGGGAGCATTATCAAAATCTCACAATGCATGAAAAAAAAAAAAAAAAAAGTAGACGATTTGCTGCACAAACAAGAATTATACTAGCATCAAACATGATGGCTGAAAGCAAGTGACCTCAACACAAAGTTTTTCCACTCTAAAGCCAATGGTTGTGTAAAACCAAACAGAATATCATCCTGGAAAGATGTCTCAAGGGTACTAAAAGCTTATCAAGCATTATATCTGATTAGTCCCAAGAGCTTTTCACTTCTTCAAATCCCTCACAAGCTGCTCTGGATTGTGTGACATCTACAATAACAAACGCCGTTTCTGAAGAAAGCGATGTGATTTTATCGAAGCCTTTCACGAGCTCAGAAGTTTTTGAAGCAATCACAACTATGGGACCAGACAAAAGCTGGGACCAATTGGCTTTTCTGCTATGTTTGTTTTTATTTAAAAAAAAAAAAAATCTTGGAATATGGTTGGTAAACAAGTAACAACTATTGTCCTACACCTCTTGAACAAGCATCTGCCTAATTGTACTCTTTATCACTCTAATTCCAAAAACCAAACATCCATCGATGAGGAGTGATTTCCCTCCAATCAGTCGATGCAGTGTCATTTACAAGCTTGTTACTAAAGTGATGGTTCTTCGATCAAAAAATGTCCTCCTGAAGTTACGGTAGAAAATCAAACGTCTAATTACTGACAATGTCTTTAATTTCGTTTGAGATGATCCATAACATCAAGAATAAACGAAAAGGAAGGGATGATGTTGCCTGTCTCAAATTAGGTATGTCAAAGGCTTTTAATAGAGTTGAATGGTTCGTCATTAAGCAAGTCATGCACGGACCGTCTCTTATTCTTCCTTCATTGATGCTGTTACAAAAGGTCATAAAACATATTTTATGAAAATATATTAAAAAACCATTTAGAGACAAAAAAAAAAATTGAGGAAAAACATTTATTTTGTTGAATCACGTGCATAAAAAATATAACTTTTATTAAAAGAAACCAAACAATATATTGTATATGTGATATAATATAGTAAAGAAAACAAATCATCCTTCTGACGCAAACAACCTATAATAATACTGAAAGAAAGAAAAGAATAAGCTACTTGAGGAAAAAAAAAAGCACAAAAACACAAAGATCCCGTTTGTTTTTATTCTCATTATTTTTAAAAATATTTTCGTACGTTTTTTAGGCAAAAATTTTAAAAACACTCTCAGCATAATTTTTAAAAAATTTTTATTTTTTAAAACGAAAATATTTTCACTTATTTTAAAAACAATACCAAACGGTTTAAAAAATACAAAATAATGAGTATATTTTTAATAATGTTTTTGGAGAACTCTTACTTATAATAGATAATAATTTATTTCTATTATTAGTGAAAAATTTTTGTGAAGGCCTTTGCCCAAAGTGGGTTATTTTAAATAAATATTTATTTATCAACTGCATACGTATAATTTATTTATTTTTCACCGTTGCAGTTTTGCAGTACAAATCCATTTTACAAAATCTGAAGTTGGTGAAGCCCGTGGTCCAGCTGGACTCTTGTGAAGGTAGGGAGAGAAAGGAAGACCACTCTGAAGAGAGAGAGAGAGAGAGAGAGAGAGAGATTTCTCTTGCTCCCCTTTTCGGTTGTTGTTCGTGTAAATGTTGTTTGTTGTTTGCTTGTTATTATTTTAACAAAGAAAAGCCTTACCTTTTCTCTTCTTCTTTCCTTGCATTACATAGCTTTTTAAAAAGGAAAAAAAGGACAAAATTTGTTTCATTTTTTCCGTTTGAACTTTGAAGGATCAGAGTGAGAGGAATTAAAATAAAAAGCTCTGGATCTGATTGATTATTCCTTTCTTTTTTTGGTTTTTTATATATGAGTTGAGCTTATTATTATGGAGCAAAGTGGTGAACGCTCATCTTCTACTTCTAATCATCAAAGAGGTTTCCGAGTCCAAGCTCCATTGGTTAGTCCTACCGATCTCTCTCTGATCCTCTATCTTTTTCTTTTTTTAAGCAATTTTTTTTTTTTTTTTACCAATTCATGAATTCATAGAGAGACCCAGATGGAATTTTTGTTGAATCGTGCTTAAGTTTGAAAGATATGGAAAGTGTGATCAGCTCATAGTTTATTTATTATTTTGGGAAGGTTTAATTTCTTTGTTTGTTCCCAGTGCCATGCTTTTTTTTTTTTTTTTTTGCTTTCTGGATTCTTGTTTCCATGAGCTTATAGAGTGACCCAGATGGATTTTAAGTTTTGGCCCTGCCTTTTGAGGAGAAATTATGGAGCACTCTCAATTTGGTGTCTTTTTTGTGCTTGAATAACTGCATTTTGTCATATTGGTTCTTAGGGTTGGGATTTCGTAAAGGAGCAGCCATAGTCATTTTGTTAACCCAATTCCTGTTAACGGGAACGCTTAAAGTATAAATTTGGAAAGGTAGGAGGGGTGATTTTGTTTTGTTAACATGAATTTTTGTTGCTTAGTAATGTGGTGTTCATTTACTCTGGTCAACATTATGAAATGCTACCGCTGATGGAGCGCGCGGTGGTTAGGACGTCTGTCATTTTTTTACTCCAAATCTGTTTACCATTGCTTGCGATCTTGTGCCACCAATGGACTGTGTAGCATTGGACTTGTGGTGGTGGGAGTTGCGCTAGGAGAGAAAACTAGGCGCATTCTTGGAGTAGAATTGGATCAGGTCCTTTTTGCCATCGTTAGACCTCGAGACCTCTAAAATTACAAAGAGGATGGGGCCGAAATGACAATTATCACCTTTTGACACTGGGTGTAGGGATAAGAGAAAAAGAAAGTGTGAATAATAAGAGAAATTAAGGATCTGGAGAGAAAAGAAGAACAATTGAGACGAAATTTGAATTATTAATATTAAAAAAGAAGGTTGGGAGATGAAAAGTTGAGAGATGAAAATACAACCACCAGGTGTATTTGTAGAAAAATAGACATAATGACATGCTAATCTTAGCATATTAACGAGACAAACTTAACTGACAAATTACTCTAGTAGATAAAGTATAAATTTTAAAATCCTAATAATCTATATTCTGTTCCTAAGCACCTTTGTTTTTAGTTTTAGCTTTAAATATGCCAGCAAACAAACATGTTAAAAGTGTTCTGATCAATGCCAACTTCATATTGTTGAAGGAGTTGAGAGAGCCATTGTTTTCCAATTCCATTTACTGCCACGATCTCTCTGACCCAAATGAATAATCCATCATTTGGTAATAGAAGATTTAAAAGGCTACGATGTTTGATGAGGTTTAATTCTTTACACTACAAGTCCTGTTTTGTCTTGTTCTATTGTTCTTATTAAACGAGGGCCAAAAATAAAATTTTTTCATTTACACTGGCATCAGCTTCTTATAATCACTTCTTGTTTAACTTGTTCTCAAATTAGTTTATAATTGTAGATTATTTTTAGAAGAAAAATACGAAATTTTGTCTGTGGATCTTGATATTTCCTGCAGTTTCTTACCTGGAAAGTTTTGTAGGTTGATTCTGTGTCATGTTACTGCAAAGTAGACGCGGGCCTAAAGACGGTTGCAGGGGCAAGAAAGTTTGTCCCGGGATCAAAACTTTGCATCCAACCCGACATCAATCCCCACGCACACAAGGGCAAAAACTCCAGACGAGAGAGGACCCGCGTTCAGCCGCCCCTCCTGCCGGGCCTACCAGATGACCTGGCAATTGCCTGCCTTATCAGAGTTCCTCGTGTTGAACATAGAAAACTCCGTCTCGTTTGCAAGAGATGGTACCGTCTCCTGGCTGGAAACTTCTTTTATTCTCTTAGGAAAAGTCTTGGAATGGCTGAAGAGTGGGTTTATGTCCTCAAAAGAGAGCGTGATGGGAGGATCTCATGGCATGCATACGATCCCACTTATCATATCTGGCAGCCACTTCCTCCTGTTCCTGGAGAGTATTCCGAAGCACTAGGTTTTGGCTGTGCTGTCCTTAGTGGTTGCCACCTTTACTTATTTGGAGGAAAGGATCCACTGAGGGGTTCCATGAGGCGGGTTATTTTTTATAGTGCCCGGACAAACAAATGGCATAGGGCACCGGACATGCTTCGGAAACGCCATTTCTTCGGTTCTTGTGTCATCAACAACTGCCTATATGTGGCTGGTGGGGAGTGTGAAGGAATCCAAAGGACTCTCCGTTCTGCTGAAGTTTATGACCCCAACAGAAACCGATGGAGCTTTATCTCAGATATGAGCACAGCTATGGTGCCCTTTATCGGGGTTGTTCATAACGGAATCTGGTTTCTCAAGGGTCTTGGTTCCCATCGTGAGGTAATGAGTGAAGCCTACTCTCCTGAAACTAACACTTGGACCGCAATTAGTGACGGGATGGTTGCTGGTTGGCGCAACCCGTGTATCTCTATGAACGGCCAACTATACGCCTTGGACTGCCGGGACGGCTGCAAGCTTAGGGTTTATGATAGATCCACAGACTCGTGGAACAAATTTATAGACAGCAAGCTTCATCTCGGCAGCTCACGCGCGTTAGAGGCTGCTGCTCTTGTTCCTCTCAATGGGAAGCTCTGCATCATCCGGAATAACATGAGTATTAGTTTAGTTGATGTTTCTAGCACGGATAAACATGTTGAAAGCAACCCTCAGCTGTGGGAAAATATTGCTGGGAGGGGCCATTTTAGGACTCTGGTCACTAATTTGTGGTCTAGTATAGCGGGCCGAAGTGGTTTGAAGAGTCACATTCTGCACTGTCAAGTGCTGCAAGCATGAGGGGGGGTTGAATCTGCACTTGCTTATTTTGCTCGCAAAAGGCGAGACTGAAAATGAGAATCATCAATAGCATCTGTGTTGGCGGTGTGCGGAAGTTCAGGACGAAGCATGAAACCGTTAAACATCTCCGATCTCATTTCTCATGAGAGATTTCATGTTGTATCTATTGATGCTTTTATTCGTTTACAAGCGAGCGTGATTTTGTCGTTGGCTTTGGCGAGCGGCAGAAAAAGGAGTTGTTTCTTCGCTTCAGCATCTGAACTATGAGGTCATTTCTTTACATTTACAAAAAAGAAAAACGAGTAGATAGCTGTAAATCTTGTTACCGGGGAATTAGGTCGGTTGGTCTTTCGTTCATTGTGGGATGGTTTTGTGTTGGTAGTATGTAATCCTGAGATTAGAGATGCTTTGTGAATATACATGGTCACTAGAGAACATTCAATATATATATATATATATATACACATGAAATTTACTCTCTGCCAATGAATCTGATTTATGTTGCATGTTTTTTTTAATCTTAAATCTGTCGTTGTACTTTTAGTATTGTTAATGTAGCTGTAGGTAAGCAATCTTTCGTCCATTGAATTTTTAAGCTCATACTTGAATAGAAATAGGCTTTCAATGCATGATTTTGGTACCAACTCCTCAATGAGGGAAGAATTATGGTTATCGACTTTTAAGATAGATATGAGCCATCTTTCTTGCTAAACCCCTCCAGCTATCATCTGGTGGTAGCGTTTTGGCGACTCTTCACGCTGAATCTTGAGCTGGCTGCGGAAGTTCTTGATGAAAGCTTCTGCTTGATCATTAATATCATCATCCATGGCACTCCACCGCTTGCTTAACTCTTTCTTTCTTCCACTCTCCTTCTCTCTGTCGTTCAACCTGTGGCCACTAGAAATCAAAACTTCTCTGCTTTCATCCATGACAACTCAGCCGAAATGCTTCCGTTGATGTCGGATTGAGAAGGGAATTTAGAGAGAGAGGATAGGCTTGGAGTTGCTTTTTGATGTTCACAAAACACCTTGTATTTATAGATAAATTCCCAAGTTGCAACTTAGAAGTATGGAAAAAGCAAAAAAGGAAACAGCAAAGAAAGTTGAAAAACAAAAAAACAAAAAAAGGGCATCAAATGGGCTTGTCAGGACAAAGGAGAAACGCTAACCCGAGTAAATCTATTTTATTGCCTACTTGGTCTTGTGATGGGAATGATTGCTATTGTTATTATTATTATTTTCTTTTTCCTGCAACGCTTCTGTTGCTTTGTGTTTCACTTGTATATTTAAAGTTTGTTTGACAAAATGTTATAATTGTTTTTTTAAAATTTTAATTATTTTTACTATAGCTTTTTCTTTTATAAAATTTGAATGAAAAACAGGTTTAAACTATAAAAAAACAGTTCTAATCGTTGTTTCAAATAAATGCTTAAATTCTTCCTTGTGCTTAAACCTTGGTGGTGACAATCGAATTATTATTAACTTAATTAATACTATTATTACACATATTCGGTGACTTTTATGATCAAGTATTAATTATGAATGATGTTCCTTGACGATGCTTACTGCTTCTAAATATCTTTAAGTTATGCCCCTAATATCTTTAAGGTTATAAAAGTATCATTTATAGATTTTGAAGGATCGGATATCGAGATATATGCACACAAAAGTCCTGATATTTTAGTACATTTATGAGATAATGATGCTTAGTCTATGTATATTTATAATAAGTTGGAAGATACGCGTTATGGAGATAATTTTAACATTAGGTTCAATTGGAGCCGAAATTGACTACTGTTAAACACTGTCTTCACGTGTCATTACATCATTGTTGTCTTACAATAATTTTAATCATGCTTTTTTTTAAAATGATAATTAATGCATCGCTCTGCTCCTGGTAGCATATTCTAATTGAATGAACGTGTTAATATGGTGAGTGCTCAATACAATGTTAGATCATCTTCAATATAATATTAAATTGTTATGTCATTAGCATATTTAATTTTTAAGTGTAAAAAAACACTCTCCAATCAATACTCTTTTCAATTGTAAATTTACCATATGCTAAACTTGATAGCAAATTTCTTATTAAATTTAGCATTTGATTCTATGGGTTGATAGATTGATTTTTTTAGTTTAATAATTACAACATTTTCACTTTTTAATTATTTTAATATTAAAAGTTTATCCTTATAAGTTTTAAGTTTTAATAATTACAAAGAAAAAGCAAATATAACATTTCAAATAACATTATATATTAGAGCACAAAATAAAATAACATATTTTTGCTATTTTTACATTTTTTTAATGGTAAATATAATATTGGTATTAGCATTTACATTGAATATGGTCTTAAATTGATGTGCCGGTGACAAATTTGGCATTTGAGTGTAAAAACTCTCCAATGCAATGCTATTTGTTATGTTAAATTTACTATATGTTAAACAATTTTGCCACCAAATTTAACATATAACAAATTTAGCATATGATTCTTTTTGATTGATAGATTGACTTTTTTACTAACTTTTAATCATTTTAATAATAAAAGTTTATTTTTACAAGTTTCATGGTTTAATAGTTATAATAAAAGTCAAATAATGCATGTCAAATAGCATTATTCCTTTAAGCACAAAATAAAATATCACGTTAAATATATTAATTTTACACTTTTTGATTGTAAATACAACATCGACATTGGTATTTGAATTGAAGATGGTCTAACAAGTTAGGAATGTGTCCAGTTTGGCATCCGAACAGACCATGTTGATAACATTTTTTGTTTTATAGGATAAAATTGCTATTACATTTATATAATACTAAATCTAATTTAGTGTAATCCTAAATAAATGTAGTCCACCATTGATGATATTGAGTATTACTGTTGGTTTGAGCAAGTCGGCGGGGCAAATGCCAAAAATCACTTGGTGCCGTAGATATTTGCAAGGGAACACAGAACTTACAGACGAATAGAATCCATCAATGGGAAAAGAGCTAAAAAAGAAAAATGTTTTTAAAAATAATAAAAGTTATATGTGGTCTTTAATAGGTAAAAAAAGCAGGAATGAGAATAACATGTACATTATATATTATATTACCAACTTGAATTAGATTAAGTGATTGTTAATGGTGTTGTTCCTTGGAAGGTATTCGTCGCTTAGTGTTTCAGGTAAAAAATGCTTTGATTCATCCTTGTGTATAAATGTGGTGTTATAGTTGAAACTCGTAATATAATATAAATAGTATAAAACTATTATATGCTACAGTGTAAAAACAAAATAAGCTACATGTAAAGCTTTAACATGTTATACTACTTCTTAAACTTTTAGTTCTAACTTATATATCAAATGGCCTAAAAAATTGAAGCTGGCAAACTCTGTTGTCCACATATGATTATGCATATTGCTTGGCTTAATTCTTTTCAAAATAAGATGAATATGCTTATTACAACAACTTAATTTTCAATCTTTTTTGTCAACTCATGTGATATGTAAGTTTGTTATTCTTTTATTGTTAAATATGTAAAAGATTGTCACGTCATTTATTTATTTATTTATTTATTGTTGAAATTGCATATATGAGTAAAAATACAACAACTTAACCTCACATAAATTGTTACAAAAAATTAGAATTAGAATCATCTTATTTCTTAGCGCTTCTCATACATTGATATGAGATATTTTCTAATGAGATATCTAACATGTTGATTTTCTAAAACGATTTTAGATAAAATATACAAAAATATGGTAAAAGTGTAGAACGTATGGAAAAAATTTTCATATTTTTGTAAAACATGATTGAGAGTATTAATTTAACGCTTAATAAATATATATATATACATATATATAATTTGTGCTTACCCTGTTAAAGAGAAGAAAGCGGAACTTTTTTTAGGAAAAATGATCTCTAAACAAAACCATTGTTTTCCTTACCTAGTCCTTGGTGTCAAATGAATGTATGTGTAGCCATAGAAGCAATTTGAGTTTCCAATGATTACTCGCTCATTTTTCTCTCTTACTAATCTCAACACATGAGTAAAGTAGGATTGAAAATGAAAGAACACTTCTTTTCTTTCTTTTTTGTCTCTACATGCCACTGCTATACTTTTTAGCAAAAGTTTTGTAGTCTAACAAAGTCTTTTAATTATATGTAAAATGAATAAAGAAAGCCTCTATTTTAGAGAATGAAAGACTCAATTAATTCTACAAACTTCCTTTATTTTAATTTTAAATATCACATATTTAATTAAAATAGAAGAGATAAATTTCCCTTTCATTACTTTGCATGTGGGGCCACACATACAGAGATTATTTTTCTTGTGGTGCCAATCACCAACCAGTATAAGAGAAAATACTGTTTGTTACTCAATTTGATCTTTTTCCAAATTTAAATTTTCAATTTTGAATTAAAACATATTTACCTAAAATTAGAAAATTTTGAATATGATAACTTAGTGAACAAGCTTTGGACTGAATTAAACCAATAATTAGACCTAAAATTTCAAGCACCAATAAAATCAATATATTAATTAAACTCTTCATTAATATATTACTTTTTATTAGTTTTAATGTTACTCTACTAAAACTTAAAATTGCACTCTTAAAATTATAGATATAACTACTCGTACTTTAGACTCGTCCATTTGGTATAGTTATTGTATATGAATTAATCCCCCACAAATAATTCATAATCTGAGCTAGGTTAAAGTCATTAACCTCTCTAACTTAATGAATAATAAATTCATGAACTGGACACTTATATTATTTAAAACTTGAATCAATTCACAGTAGAATTATTTATTTACTTCTCAATAGAGAAAAAATGGATTCCATCTCATGATATTAGCATCAACAACTACTTACTTTATTATGCCTCCAAAATACAAGGGAAAGATTTAGATTCTCAAATCCATACTGAGTAGATTAAAAGATTTCATAAATAGGTATTTTCTAATAAGTTAGGATTAAAATCATCTTATATATGACCATAAGTCGATTTGATTAGAACTTGTTAAATTTTAACAGAAATTATTAGGTTGTTCACATCACATTGTCTTGAAAATGCATTCATGTAACGGTTCATTATGTTAATGGTTCAAATAAAACCATTCCATTCTTAATAGATATGACCTACACTAGAACGCTCAATTAAAGATTTCATTTTTTAAATAATTAATTATATGTTATTGACCATTTCAATTATCATCCTTGAATATTCTTTTGTATATACTCTATAACAATTATATATAATATTTAAGGTAACAGATAATATAAAATTTTAATAATATTCATAAAGTATTCAAAATATGCACACACAAATTTAATGAAAATTTCAATAAATATGTCCTTTACAATACATCGATTTAAGGGAATCAACAATGTTCCTAATCTTTCTCCTTCAATATGTTGTGCTTATATATATAAATATATATACACATATATGTATGTATATATATTACTAAGAGAGTGACGCTTAATTGCTTATTAGGTAGATAATATGATACAAAGAAAGCCATATAATATATGGGAATGTGTACATATTGCTAAGGGAGTGATGCTTAATTGCCTCTAAGGTAGATAATATGATGGCAAGCAATAAGTCTTGAACTGATAATGGAGCCATTATACTTGACTGATCCTCTAGCTCCTTTTTCTCAGGGACAAGCCTATTTATGAGTAAAAGATTATTTGTGAAGAAGGCTAAAAAAAGGAAGGAGATTTTTGTAATTGAACCTTTTTCCAATAACACAGACAGCCCAAGGCATTGCAACTTCTCGCTAAAGATCGATAAGCTAGAAAACTACTCTTCAGTTTGCGTTTTTCAAAGTTTCTGTAGATTCCCATATTATATGGCTTTCTTTGTATTCATTTTTACTCTCTAAACAGCAGCCCTTGCCGCATCTCACTTCTGTTGGCCTTTATGCATATCCCATCTCTTTACTAAGAAATTATCAGGAGATAAAATAGAAGTGTGAAATGGTACACTAAAATTTTATTGACATGAGAGTGAAATTACAGCACTTGAAATAACAAGACACTAACAGAGATTAACATATATGGTTTGTGAAATTTAAACCGCTCATTAAGTACTCATCCACCAATTCATAACAGGATTCAAATACATGATTTCTTTTGTACTTCAGTTTCCTGCAATAGAGATAAAGCACATCATAAGTCATCCAAAAACAAGTAAGTCCACTTTTGACTACTAATTAGGAATTTAGGATCATGAAAGCAAATTCAAGGAAAGGGTAAAAGCCAAAGTGACTCTTAAGATGGAGTGGGAAGGAAATCATTCAAACAAAGCAAAGGATTCATGTTTTCTTTTGAGAAGCCGTAACCGCGTGCAGTGGAAGATATCAAACTCAAATCCTGTAATTTATCATTTCATTTTTTGCACCAACAATGTCACCGATTCATGATGTTCCCACTCAAATGATCCTTTAAAACTCCAAGTTCTTTTCTTTCCTCTTTAAAACAGTTTCAACACAATAAATTTCTAGCGATTCATCTTCAGTAGCCATGCAACAATCAGAGAAGCTGGGTTTTTTTTTCCTCGTATGAAACATCAAGTAATTGAGCTTTTCTCCGCTTAAGATCCATACGTCCATTGCAGTGAGGGGGCTACATAGACCGGAACAACATAATCCAAATGCATTCAGGACAAACAGACAAACAATCACCAAAGGACTATGGTTCAGAACGCTCGTATCAGTCCCCACACTCTTAACATTTTCCCTTAAAACTAGTAACACCAAAGGAATTAAAAGGAAACTTGTTGATGGAGATCACAAGTTGAGTTCCTTTAGGCGTTGAGAATTATTTAAGGATTCGAGTAACTTTTAAGTGTTCTTTTTTTTTTTTCATATTTATCTATTAGGCTTTATTTGAGTTTGATTATTATTAAGAACTAGATTTTCTTTAGAATTTTGAATTAAAATTGATTTAGGATATACCCATCTATAAATAAGCCTCTCTGAGTATAATATTTTAAGAGTTGATCATTAATTGAATACAGATATCACTCGTCTCTAAATTTTGAATTTGCTTTCCTCTTCTCTAATTCCTCTTCTCTTTATCCCTTTACTCTCTTCCTTCCTAAACTGATTCTACATCATCTTTGTTAAAATTTAAGACCAAGAATGGCATTAAGTTAATCCTTGTTTGGAATGGCTTTGAAACGGGAAACCTTCTTACCCAGTTTAGATACAATGGCTCTTGGTTATTGATTTTAAGTTGTAGAGACCAAAATGAGAATCTTTGTTGTCATAGTTTAAGGGCCAACAAAACAAAGAATAAATGACTAATAACATTCAAACTCAGGAACCAAAACGCGTATACCATACATGCAAAGCAATAAAGCCAGAGCCAGATTTCATTCTCCACAGTAAAATCCCACAAATCTCAAAGCCAACAAAGACAAATTGTTCGACTTGACGAAGGTAAATATATATATATATATATATATATATATATATTTTAAAAAAGATGCCCATGTCTTCCTCTATCATCAATCTAATCATAAAAACACAATTAAAAAGAACAACAATGAATTGACTCATCAGCCTTAGTGGGTAAGTTAGGTAGTTGTCAAGCTTTGAAATTTAGGATATAACAGATTCAGTAACCAAACAACCTCAATCATTGTTCAATAGCATTCCATTTCCAATTTCATAAAACGAAACCCAAATTTCAAGCTCCAAAATTCTCAAACCCAACAAGCCCATGTCATGAAAACACAATCTAGAAAAGAATTCATCGAAAAAGAAAGAAAGATTACAATTAAATATATATACCTTAGCTAACATTGACTGAAGATGAGTATTAAGTGGTAGGGAGTTTTTGTAACAAGAGCGGACTTCCTCAAACTGTTTGGCAGGAAGCTCTTCGCTAAAGAAGCCAACCTTGAATTCGATAGTATCCCTGTCAGAATGAACAACAATCCCAGAAATTGAAACCCAAATGAATCCTTGCTTGGCCTGAATTCCAGAAACATCAGAAACCTTCCCGTAACTAAGTTTCCCTTTTATGATCTTTTCGTAGTAAACGATGCGGTCGAATTTAACGTAGCAAGTGTTGTCCAGTTCAATCTCGAAATTTCCGTCGTTCGAGAGACTGTACGACTTGACATTGTCGGGAAGGAGGCCTTTGGGGAGTCCGTATACGGGGAGGAGATCGTGGACGTCTGTACTTGTGGGATTATTATATTTATAAGGACGGTACAGATTGGAATCGGGCAAACAGAAATGGGTCGTTGAGAATGAGAAGATGATGAAGGTGAAAAGGGTGAGGTAGAGAGAGATTGGAAGGGGCACCATTGTTGAATTTTGAGGATGACTGAAACAACTAATAAGCGTCGTTCACTTCTTCAATTCTGGATTTGGGAAGAAAGGGAAGAATTTTGATTCATTTATACGCAAGTTTTATGTATATTATTATTATTATTATTATACAACTAAAAGCGCTAAAAGAGGAGGTTACTTTTTCTTTTTTTCTTTTTTTCTCTTTTCTTTTAAATAATTTGTTGAAAAACATGCGTTTTACGCAAATGTATTAAACATGTTAACTAAAAAACAACAATAAAAAAGTAAAAAAGAATAAAAGATAAAAAATAAAACATTTTTTAAGGAAAAAAACGTTTCAGGTGGTTAAAAAAACATTTCAGCTGGAAAATAAAAAAAGTTTTATAAAAAAGAAACAATAAAACGTCTTGATTTTCGAACCTCCTGAACATCACGCTAAACTTTTTTTTTTTTTCAAATTGTGAGCCAGGATATTTTTCTTAGAAATAATATAGGACTACAATTATCATAAGGGAAAATGAGATGAATTATTAGGGAGAATGTGTTTTGGACAATGTCAACTCAAATAGTATAAAACAAAAGTTTATTATAGTGTATAACTTTTACGTGGTATCGCTTACAATTTTAGTTCTTTCAAACATTATTGTTTAACAATCATATTATTTTTGCAAAGAATTATTAAGAATAATTTGGATGTATCAAGTAAATACTAAAAAAAAAAAGAACCTATAATTCTTAATCTTTTATTTACTTTTCTTTCCAATTACATTATCTTTTCTATCGCAATTCTTTATTGTTTGATAAAATACGTTATTGTTTAAAAAAGAGTAAATATGCCCAATAATTCAACATAATTATAAAGATGTCATTTTATATAATGAAACAATCATTGGCTCACAACATGAAAACTTATTAAAGGTATGTGAGTAAATTCAACATTCATTTACAAGATCAAGACTATGCAAAGATTGACTTTCCATTTTCTTATTTTCTATAAAAAAATGCAGTAAATTACATAATTTGTTTGTGCTCATAAAATTATAGCATATAACTAAATTTTAATAAGTGATGTACCAGAAATACTCTTAACAGGTTTCATTTTCTTTATATAGACATTTGAACAAATAAAAGGAGGAAACAAAGGAGGTTATTTACAACAACTAACTTAAAACAAGATTGTTGGAGAAAAATATTTAAGACTAGATAAGTGATGATCATTGATACAGATATACATATATATATATATATATATGTGCCAACAAATAAAAATACTGTCTAATAACCCACATAGATACTACTTGTTTTGTTATTTGCTTGAAATACAATGTGCATGTTTGTACTATTGAATTATTTTCCATCGAAACCCACGGAAGTTGTGTATTTTTGCTCAAAAAGACGAAAAGGGCCTCCTAGAAAAAATGAAGAGACGAAACGAACCTTCATTGTTCAATCCACCTACCAAGTCGAGGCAAAATAAATTAGAAAAACGTGCAACAAATTCTTTTACTCTCCTGCAACAAATTCTACTGCAACCTAATAAAATGCTTTGATATGAACCCGCCTCATATAAATCTTAGGGGTGTGGTCAATGGCCGTTAGGATCCACAGAGAGGGGACCACGCTTTAGAATTTCCTTATCAATAATAAAGAATTATTTAATAGGTAAGATATACCACATTATTGTGTTTATGTAATATATTCATTTAACAAAAAGGTAATGGGTGGTTCTATTTACTTTCTTTTTTAACTCTTCACACCTCTTCTAGTTACACACTTCTTATAATTTTAAAATAACTCAATTTACTTATTACACGCCCTATAGTTTCAAAACTACCCTCAATATTATTCTTCTTTTCACCTTTTTTTTTTAACACCCACTATTTTATTTTTTATTATTTTAACATTCTTATTTCTCTATCTTTATCTCTCTATGTCCCTTTTTTTTTTTTTTTTTTTTGTTTCAAGCATTAGGCGAGAAGCATTTTCAGACATAAAGGAAATTTTAAATTAAAAATTATATATTTATTACAATTTATTAAAAAATATTATATCTACTAATTATATTTTGTAGAAAAATATTATTTATTTATTATTGCATCTACTAATTTAACAAAAAGAACAAATTAATAAACAATCGTGTAAACTATTTGACGATACTGGATTAATTTAACAATTATGCAAACTTGTTACTTTCAACTTAGCCTATTTTGATATATTCTCGTATTTCTTTTAACAATCACCAAACAAAGGTAAATGAATAATTATGATGAATAACGAAGAAAATTTATCGTACCTTCATATGATTTTTTTGGAGTTGTTACTCAATGATGAAAATTAGAGTTTTGTCACAAAAGAATTTATGCATTAAAAGTTTGTTCATTTAAGGAGATGACTATAATGACCAAGGGAAATGCATTAATAAAATCTAATATTTAATTATATTTAATTAATACATTTACCTTTAAAAATTGTATTTTTGCAAAAATTACGATAATATATAATAAATAATGTTAATAGAAAATTTCACTGTAAGTTTGATATGATGTTGGATATTAATAAATACAGATTTTGTGAGCTTAAAGGATCAAAAATTTGTAAATAATATCTATGAAATGAATTGTATATCACAATTAATTATAATATTATAGTATAAATTAATGGATGATTAAGATCAAAATAAAGTAGAAAAGTATGCCAAACCTTAAAATAGTGTAAAAGGATACGACGTAGTATAAGTATACTGCTAAAGTAAAAAGACAGATATGAAATATGCTATGTTTGAACTCCAAAAGTGAACTAAAGAATAGGTATGATATTTTATACAGTATAAGAATATGTTTTTTAATGGGTTCACTCCAGCAATATAAAAAAAATACTACGTAGTGAAAAATTACACTGTATGAGATTTTAGGGGCCCACCAAGTAGACATCCCATGAGTTTTTATTGGGCCACTGCACTATGAAAGATGGTCCAATCACCTAAAGCCACCCATTGCCCTTAATTATGAAGGCGATGACTCACCTTTTGTTTAAAAAAAAAATGTAGAGATAAGTCTTTAATTAAAGCTTAAAACATCAAAAAAAATTTCATTTCTCCTTCTTTCAAGATTCAGCAGCCCCCTCTAGCCTTCCTCTCAAAATATTCTTAAAATAACCTTCTTGCATAACACTTTTCAAGTGAGTTCCAAGACCAAGCCCAAGATTTCAACAACTTTTAAAGGTAAAAATCCAAACTTTTTCTTAAGTTTTCCTAGGGTTTTTGCTTGGTTTAAGGGGAGAATTTGATCCAAGATTTTCTTATGTGAAACATGCTTAGGAAATTGCAAGGAAGCCCTTGAAGGGTTTAGGATCACAAATTTTTCTTTTGGTAAGTTTAATTTTTCAAATTTAAAGTTTATTTGGTTTTTTTTTTCTGTTTTGGTTTGTTATTTCAAAAAGGCATGCGATCCTTTATGTAAGTTGTAGTTTGATTTTCTTAATTCCATGATTTATGTTCAGGTTTGTGGTTGAAATTTGGGTTTGAAGGTGAAAAATGACATTTGGTGCAAAAATGAATAGTTTTGTAAACTTTGAAGTGGTTTTAAAAAGAGTTGTGAATTAGCATGAAAATTGTTTGAGAGGGTCTTGAAATTGTATGAACAGTAGGTAGAATGCTGTCATGAATGAATTTTTGCAAAAATTACTCTAGGGACTAAATTGCAAAAATATTTCTATTCTCAACAGAATTGAAAAAAGGCCAAAAACTCCCCTGTTCAATGAGAATTTTAAAAAAGTTAAAACACGAAAGTTGTAGATCTCAATGAAACTGTTAGAAATCATAGATGGTTCGTCAAAAATCACCTTCGATTGTGAGATATGAATTTTACAAAAATTGTTAAAATTGGAAAAAAAAAAAATTAGGGGCAAAAATGTGTTTTTACAAAAGGAATTAGGGTATGGTACTTTGAGAAAATTTGATCCTCTTAAAAAATGAGGACTAATGGTTTAAAAAGATTATTTTTGGTCTTGGGCATAAAATCGAAAAAAATTTTCAAATGAGGGGTAAAATTGTAAAGTTTTGTTTAACTTGGGCTTTTATTGCAAACTAGTAATCCGATAACCTGAACACTTGTTTTTACACTAATAAGCGACGTTTTACGTTGAATTAGTCAAGTCGGGCTTAGGAATTCAAAGCGGCCCATCGAGGCCAAAACATTATTTTTCATTAAATGGACAGTACGGACTCCGAAATATATAAGATAGAGAAAAATGACCTTACTAAGGATTTTTTTTAGAAGTTATAAGATAGGGATGAAATGAGAGGACGGCCGAACTTTAAGTAATCGAAAAGTATACCTTATTGATGTATAGCTAAATAGTGATGATTTGGCTAATAATGATATAATTGGCTAAACAGGTCTTTAGACAAGTAACAAAGGAAACTCGAAGACAGTCTTTTTATCAATGAAAACAAGTAAGTTTCAAACCCACCTACAGTATAGAAAAGTAGGTTTAAGAGTATGGTATACTTATGTAAATGTGCTTGTGTGTGCTGCAAAATTGAAAAGCGTAAATGTTTTGCACTTATTATGTATGTATATTGACATGTATGGTATGATAACCAAAATAACTAGACTGGTAAATGAATCACTAGAAATAAGAAAAGTGTCGTACTAGCTTCTAAAGTAAAAAGGAGTTTAAAGTTAAAGTTATGTTATGGTTTCGGTGTTACGAAGACCTATATGCACATATAGTACGAGCACTTAGGCCTAATTAAAGAGAAGATATGACAAGGATAAGGAATGTTCAAAAGAAAGCAAAAATGAATCATGCATATTAGCAAACGATTCACATGGGCTATGTTTGGACTTACTGAGCATAAGCTCATATAGTTATTTTATGCTGTAAGAATTTCCACTAGAAGGTCAAAATGAACGTACTATTAAGCTGGCGAGGGAATATGAGCAATGTGCAAACCAGGGTGTAGATACTGCTACAAATATGTTTCTATTGTTATGTATTTTAAATTATTTTGGATCTTGAGATATAAAAGATATAATATGGTTAAGTAAGACAAAACCTATTTTAGACATGCTAAGTATATGATGTTCTAAAAAGAAAATTTGTTTATGTAGTTATACATATAATTAAAAAAAAAAGGTTATAGTATGTATGTGTAATATATTTATTGAAATATAAAAAAAAGTATTCTTAATATTTTCATAGATACGTAAGTAAAGAAAGTATTAAAACATAGCCCGTAAAAAGGCAGGTTATGACAATGACATATAAGTGTGTGAAAGGAAAAAAGATGCATCAATAGTTTTTAATTATTAAAAATTAATTTAATCATGTAATTGAGTCAATTATAATCGATCTTTCTGTTATATAAAAATTTATTTTCAAGGTAACCACCGAAAGGTAACACTTGGATGTTGTTGTCTATGTGAGCTTTATATAATTTTATTTTTCGTTCCTAATAAATTCCACATTAATTATTTATTCAAAATTATTATAAATGTCCCACCGATTTTTATCTATTTATTACTTTACTTATTTAATTATTAATCTTTAAATTACCGCAACTTTCCCAGCCAAGACACGGAGTATTGTGACATCTTCATTGGACTCTACATTCTCCTCCACCTCAGTTTTCTGCTACCAAGAAACACCCCATGTTACCCGAATAAAATCTTATTCTGAAATCTTTTTCTCTTTCAAAAATTGCTTTTGAGCAACGGGTTTTCTCTCGCATTAAATATCTTGTTGCTCTTCTTTCATCTGCTAATAATATTCTCACTTGTTTTAATGACGAAGTCGAATTGTTTCACGATTAGAAACCTAAAATCATCAACCAAGGCTTCCTCTAAAGGAGTAAAGGGCCAAACTCATGGCCTGCCCTCTTAAAATCATTTTCTTCAAAACATCATGCTTGTGTTATCTTCGTGTGAGTGGGACGACAACAATAATTGATTAAAGGCAAAGTTTCAACCAATTTAGAACGTGAGCGTTAATTTCTAATCTCTAACTTTTGTGATTAATAAGTTAATGCGAACAAAATTAGGTAAGATGTTTGTAGTGGTTTTGACTAAATAATAAATGTAAAACCCACTATAAAATTTTCAGGGCATAGTTGACAATATTTTCTCTTGGTCTCCTAGGGTTTTTGTCTTTAAAGTCTAGTGCTGCTGCCCCCTTCTCCTCCTGAGGGCTGATGCTCAGTGCTACCGTTAGGTGGCCACCGATCTTTGGCTTTAAGATAGGGGGTGTGCTGTTTTTTGGTTCCATTTAAAATGGGGGGAAATGATGAGGATTTGGTGGTCTGGGTCGGTCAGAGGTAGAAGTTTGGAGGCAAGGTGGGGATCTGCGTCGGTGAGGTTGGCCAACGATGCCGAGGTCAGAAAGTTTGACTGCCATGGTGACTGGGACAAGGGGGGAGGAGGGAAGGTAGGGATCTGTGAATCCCATGGGTTTTCCATGGTGTGCGTGGAAGAAGGTGGGTTGGCTAGGATCTAGGAGCTGGGGGAGGAGACGATGCCGAGTTTGGGGGAGGGGGGGGGGGGGGGGGGGGGGGGGTATTTTAGCAGTGGGGAGACACGCCGGTCAACCGAGGTGGAGGAGGGAGGTGTCAGTCACAGCAGCAGGCAAGTTTCCATCGACGGCCATTGACACGACACTAAGTTTTCAGTCTTTTGCTGGGATTTATTTTGTTTGTTTTATGTCTATGTTTGTGAAATAAGAACAGGAATTTTTTTCATTGGTGTTTTTTGTTGTAATAATGAAAGTAGTCTTTTTATCTTCTAACTTTAGTTGTTTTCCGCTGGACATACACCTATGTGGAGTGTTTGGTGGCCTTTGTTCTACATGCTATGCACTCTCAATTGAGCGAACGTCTCATCAATTGTAGCGAACGTCTCATCAATTGTAGAGATCTTATCAAAATGAGCCTTACATGTGCTCTATTATTAGTGTACTGAGGAAGTTTCTCACCAACAAGTCTTAGTATAAGTCTTTCTCCTTTATTTTTACCAAATTTTACTGATGGAACTGATCGAGATTGAGGGTATTATCTCATGTAATTTATGGTCATTTGTACTGATGTTTGCAAATTAATGGAATATCTTTCCCTTTTAAAAAAAAATAGAAAAATTAAATATAATTACATACTGCTGACAAAAACAAAACATCTAAATGTTAGCTTTTTATTAAACAGGCATACCATGTCACTTTGGTGACATGGTATATTCAGTCTTCTAAATAACACTACTTGAACTATTGAACTATGATATTATTATTATTATTATTATTATTATTATTATTCAATTAAAGGTTCTTGAAACCAAATGAGAATCATACGTGGAAAATAGAATAAAAAAGTGAAGAGGGCACGATGCTTTCAAGCAGTTAGGCAATACACACACACGGGTTTTTAATAGTTATGTTTCTTTTTTTAATAAATGTATGCTTTAATAACAATTACTGTTATTGCGTGATAAGAATTTAATATTATTAATCACCATATATTTTTTTTTGTCAAATATCTATTTAATAACAATCCTCATATTTATATCAAACAGTTAATAATAACAGCATTCATTGAAACTACACAATTAAAGAAGGAAAAAAAGGAGAGCTCACCATCAAGTAGCACTATCAAAATTATGGTAAATTACAAATACATAATTAGGCAAGTTATCCAAGAATATGAGATCGGTAGATTACTTCATTTGATAATGGATAAAAATAATCAAAATTACCAATAAAGATAAAAATATATAATACTAACTTTCCCCAATAAAGATAAAAAATCTAGTTATCCTACTAGCGTCTATTAAAAGTGTGGACAGAAAGTAATACCACTTTGGCGCATGATAGGCTGCTTTATTATAATTTTGCTCACAACAATTAACGTATGGTATGAACGTCTAAATTGTTTATAGAAAAACACCATACAACTCGACTTCACTTGATGCAATTTCCTTCCTCTTTCTCTTTCCTCTCAATCTAACATTTGTCTTTTTTTTTTTTAATTTATCAATCCTCCTCTTTTTCTACTATAGAATCAAAATTTTCTGATCAGTCCAAACTTTGGAAAACCATTGAATCTTCAACGCTCAAGGATTCGAGTTCTCTGCAATTTCCTACACTCAAAGAATATTATTCGGAGAGAATTTTGAAAATTACATTGGCACATCGTGTCCTTGAACCCTCGTCCAGACCGAAGGCGAAACATGCTCGCCTTTCTTGGCCCCCACCCAGGCTCCTCTCTCCTCAGCTACTTCTCCACTATCTTCCTGGCTGACCTCACACCCACAATGTCCACCTCCTTGGTATCATCTCAACTGGAGGTCCCTTGTCCACCAAAGGCAGCCTCTAGCCTCGCCTTTTCCAATTCTGTCAGTTGGTCGATAGTGCTCGGGGTGGCTACTCTGATGTAGGGTTCTCTCCCTGGCAGGGACGGGTCAGAGGAATCCCCTCCAAAAGATTTCATAACTCATATTCGAGGAACTTCCCTTGACCCCAACTGAGGATTTGGGCTAGCCGATTAACAACCTTCGGGGCTAAGAATCATACAAGAGGCCTTCCTTCGGGGGGGTGCTCCTCGAGCGCCACCTCCTTCACCTTAAACTCGAGCGCATGGTAGAGCCCGACCCCTAGAGCTCGAGGACCATGAGACTAGTAGATGAAGCATTCTAAGAGTTGGAAAGATCACTCGTTATGTGCTCAGAATATTAACCTCTTGGACTTGAAGACGAGGTTATCGGATGATCTGCATGGACAAGCATCTCAGCAATGACTCCTCAACAACAACTCGAACACTCAAACTATGATAGAAAATGAACAGAGGGGTCCCTGTTTATAAGCAAGCCTAGGCACAAGAATCAACGGGCGTAATCTTTACGCCTTGTTAGGGAAACAACCAATCAATGGTTGCCACGTGGCGTGCTAACATCATCATGACAAAGGGAGCAACCCTAGGCAATCCCGAGCAGGCCCAAACTTGAGAAGATAACAATGATGATAGTTTGAACACACCCTTGGAACCATCCGAGAACCGACAAAGCATAGCTAGATGGAGTGCAGCCTGCTTGGACACCGGCCAAGTGCATAAGGGGCTATTGCTGGGGGTGCTCTTGGATGGTTTCGTCGACCACCTCCTCAAGATGAATATGCCCACATCCCCCCGTCTGTAGGGGATATCTTATCCATGCAGCAACATACGAAGCCTATACCAACCAGATTCCCCACTGATTAGGTGCTATGGAGTTTGTTGACCAACTTGCTTCAAGAGCAACGTAACTCATTCAAAAAACCACCATGTGGCATCATCTCCGCCCTTCATTGGGCACCCTCCTTATCAAGAGATCATGATAGCTGGCACCTGCCAACCTGGCATCGTACAACAGTACATCCAGGTCACCGGGTGAACATGCCTTGTAACCAGTCCATGTCAAATACTATAAATAGGAGCATTAACTCTACCCAAAGGTAAGTGAACTTTCTTGCCTACTCCATGCCTCTCCCTATACTGAATAGGCACTTAAACTTGAGCATTAGAGAGTGCTTGGCTGGTACTACATTGGTGCCTCCCTTGACTTCGAACTGTTCCCTCTTCTTGTAGGTACGACTAGAATAGGACACGTAAAAGGCCAAGAATGCAATCCGACCGCCGTGTATAGCCGACGTGGTGTTGATCCATTTAAGAGCATCAACATCCTCTGAAACCTGAACTCGCAAGAATTTCCCCCAACAATGCCCCTTTAAATCTATATTCACTTTTAGGGTAATGCCAAAAACTTTCCCAACGTGAACCACTACATCACGACTTCTCGCATCCATTGGAAGATTATGCATTTGAATCCAAAAAGAACTATAGCTCCTTCTCCACACAATCCCCTCGCTTCATATGCCTTCAAAATGAGCAAAGACAAGAATCCTATCTCTTTTTACTTCCGCTTCAAAAGAGAACAAAAAAATGCCCGGTTCAATCTCACTCGTATCAATCTCCCTTCCATTGCTCCATAAGCCTTTCATCATCCCTAATAAAGCCCCTCAGTATAGGGCTTGTGGGTTGACAGCTTTCCAATAAGGCTGAAACGCAAGTTAGCCCGATTCTTCTCCATAGCCTCAGTATCTACACATACCACCTCGTCATCCTCCTCCGCCGTGAGAGACAGTTTTCCACCAATTCACCTTATCATCCATAGTTGCAGGACCAAGAATACTCAGATTCAAAACTAGAGATTTAAGAAAAAGCCAAAACTCGCACGTAAAACCTCACTGCCTTGAGATGTCTACCCTCTATAGAGAAAACCCTAGAGAGACCTCATGATACTAAAAATTTAGTTATTCAATTAACGTCTATTAGAAGAGTGGACAGAAGATAATACTATTTTGGCGCATGATAAGCTTCTTTATTATAAGTTTTCTCACACCAATTAATGTATTGTACGAATGTCTTAATTGTTTAAAGAAAAACACCATACAACTCGACTTCTATGATGCGATTTCCTTCCTCTTTTTTCTTCCCCTCAATCTATCATTTGCCTTGTTTTTTTTCCTCCTCTTTTTCTACTCTAATCAAAATTTATGATCATCCAAACTTTGGACGATCATTGAAATCTTCAACACCCAAGGATTCGAGCTCTCTGCAATTTCGTAAACTCAAAGAAGAGTATTCGAAGAGAATTTTAAAAATTGCATTGCCACATCACTTGTTAGTTATTAGCATAAACAAATTATTACCTCTAGCATCACTTAAAAAAAAAAACCCCCTCCAGTCTCTCCTTTACAAAAGGCTCTTAATTTTTATCATCTCATTTATTCATTTGTGCATTCAAGTCCAACCAAATCTTTCACCCAAATCTGATTAGAAACTTATGCCAGAATTTTATTTCTATACACAAAAACTTACCCCACCAAAATATGATACTTTACATTAGAAAGTTCAAGTAGAAGTAACAGCTTCTGAAAATACAGCTTTTGCAACATTGTTCTAGTAAATTTAAAGCATTTTACACTTGACTCACATAAATTTCCACTGAAAACTTCTTGGTTTGGTCATTGGTGGGGCCTACTCCGTAATTAACATCTCAAGCTCTTGCATTGGATTAGGGAGCTGCAAAAGTAAAACACCATAAGAAATAGACAACTTACTAATTTGAGGTCACATGTTAGTCAATTGCATGGATGATTGGGAAAAAGGAAAAAACAAAAAATAGCTACAACATGTTTCAAGGACAGATGTGGAGAAAATTTTATTCTAGATCTTCTAACGTTGTTCAATCAGATTATGTTCCAGGCCGTGTGGCAATGTTTTTGCTTTTGAACAGCAGATATGCACCACAAAAATACAGAGAACTGAAAATATGCCTTCAGTTTATCACACAAAACGTAGACACCAGAGAGAAGATCTGAGAAAGAAGAGACTTTCCATTTTCAGCGTGTCTTGATTGTGGAATAAGACCGATTTCTTATTCATGCATGCATCATTATGAGCATGTAAACATATCATTTCCATCTCCCCACTAAAGAGTACATAAATCTGTCTTGACCCATTATCAATACTTAGCAGATTCCATCCAAAATGATACCTCAAAATGCCATGTCTCCGACAAACGTTTGGAACCACATTTTTAAAAATGTTAGACTAAAGTTTGTAAAATTTAATTAGACTTCATATTTTATAAATCTTAATGGAATAAAGATGATATTTAAATCCTCTAACAAGTGACAAAAATGTTAGACCAAAGTTTATAAACTCTAGTTAAAATTCATATACGAGTTCCCAGATTCCTTTAAACCGTTGTCTTGAATGGTCAAACACTCCTAACAGCAACTTTGAGCTCATGTTACTGACTCCAATGTTTAGGTTTTATCTAAACAAGTACTCACACACACTGACACGTATAGAGAGAAAAATAAAAATAGCACAAGCTTTTTTCGTTTCTTTTTTTTCCAGGGAGAAATCTGACATGTATAATTATGAATTTTTTTCCATGCCTCTTAATTTATATTGTTCCTAAATCCTTAACAAAGAGGACAATTCCATGAGCAACAGATACTGATAACAAATCCCAGATTAAGCAAATTTTAGTCTATTATTCATTCTCATCCTACTAGTCCACAAACATAATTATAATCCCCTTAAAATAGACAAACGCAAAAGGGCTTTGGCAAGAATTTCAAAAATCTCTCAAAATAAGAAAACCAACAATCCAAAAACCAGCTTTAGTCACATCCAAGTATTACTCAACGCAAACACTAAAGACGAACTAAAAAACCTCAACGTTGACCAACCAAAAGTCGTTACTACCTGAAGAACTTGTGTGTGTTTGGAACAAGGACAACGAGGGCACGATCTTCCGTAATAGCAGGAACGAACAGCCTTAAACTGATCAATATCAAGCTTCTTGTTAATAAATCCGACTTGAAAGTAAATACTGTCTGAAGGAGGCAAATCCACTCTGATCTCTTCAACGTCAAACCAAATCAAGAATCTCCGAACTTCAATTCCTTTTAACTCAGTGATCGAACCGTAACCCAGCTTCCCAGTTATGGTCTTGTCGTAGTAAACCAAATAGTCAAACTCAATGTAGCAAGCGCTTTCCAAAACGACAACGAACCTGCCGTCGTCTGGGGAGAGCGTGTAGCTTACGACGGAGTCGGGTAAAAGCCCACTTGGGAGGCCGAATTTGGGGAGGATGTCGTATACGGTGGTTGAATTGTCGTCTGATGAGCAACTCACTCGTTTAACTGTAGCTGTGGAAATTATTAAGAAGAACATGAAGAAGAAAAAGGAATTACACAGATGGGGTTTTGGGTTCGGAGACATGCTGATTTGTTTTGAGCTTGGTTTTGGGTTTGGCTCGTTGCAGAAGAAAAAGCAAAAGGAGAAAATTAGGGAAGCCAGGAAGGAGGACGGAGGCTTTTGTCTCCAACGTTTTTGGGGGAAAGGAGGCCCTTTTATTTTGTGTCCTCGTTTCTCTGGAGGATATTGGAACGATCGCGGATCAAATCTGGGATCGACGGTCAGAGTTCTTTTGAAGTCCTAATGTTGATGTTGCTGTTGTTGTCGGATTAGAGATTTTTTCTTTTTTACATTCACACCCTTATGCTTTGCATAAATTACAAAAACTCCCCCTTAACTAAATTATTTTACGTCCATTTCAAAACCGATATGTAAACTTCTCGATGTAAAATCAATCTATGAACTCCTTAATCCAATCTAAAAACCATAGATTTTGCTAATTAGATTACGTAGACTCACGGGTTTGAGCCTTTAAATTTATTAATAAGCTAACAATTAAAATTAACATAATATAACATAACATAATTCAATAAAATCTAACACATTACAACATAATAGAATACAAGTATTTAATAATAAATTAAATTGTAGCATTACAAAACATTACAACTAATAAATTTAAATAAACGTTAGACATGAGTAAATATCATGAGTGAATAGTATTGGTCTTTGTAATTAGGCTAATCTATTTTTTTTAAGTATATAAACTTTGGACACCCTATCGTAAGAGTAAAGATTTATATATGTAAATAAAATATTTTATATATGTAAAGATTTATATATGTAAATAAAATATTTTATGTGTGTATATATACATACAATATACATATATATCGTTCGGACTAACTTATTAGACGGATTGGGAGATACTCAATCCGTAATCCAATCCATATACATCGGATTGGAAAAATCTTAATCTAAAACTAATTTGTATTTTTTGTAATAGAGGATTAGATTGGATTGGATTGAATGGATTCGGAATTCCATGAACACCTCTTGTTATATTTTTTCTTATAAGGATAAATTATAAAAATTCTCCTTAAACTATATTACTTGTGTCAACATGCCCTCCAAACTTCAAAATGTATCTGTTTTGCCTATAATCTATTATCCGTCTTCACCTTTCATTTGTCAATTTTTATGCAAGTTTGGTATAATATTTTAGTTTTATTAAATGTTCTTCCCTCCTAAAACATTTGTAAGGTGCTAAAACTTATCTATGTTAGTTTTTTAGAGCTAGTAAGACAGAAGAAAGAGGGAAAAAAAAGTTTAAAAAACATTAAAAAACTCATCAACAACAAAATTGCTCTACAAAAAAACAAAATCATTAACTTAACAAAGCAAAAAAAAAAAATCTACCAGAAAAAAATTGAGAGACTTATTAACAAAAAAAAAAAAATGTTCATAAAAAAACAATAATATTAACTTAACAAAGCAAAAAAAATCTAGCAGGAAAAAAAAAAAACTACTTAACCAAAATTCTTGCTTTTGTTTGTAAAGTATAAATATTAGATTTTTTGTGTTTTTGTTGGAAGAGTTTTCTTTTCTTGTGTAAATTAATAAGCTTGTTAATGCAAAGATATTCATGCTTAAATTTTGTGTTCAAAGTTTTTTTGTGGAACAATTTTTTGGGTTTATTTGTCAATGAGTTTTTTATTTCAAAGTAAATTTGAATTCGAGTGTTGATGCTTAATTAGCTTGTCAATTACTTTTCCAATGGCCTTTTTTTATTATTATTTTTTTATTTTTCATCCATTTCTTGCTTCTTATCAACTCTAACAAACTAAAATAGATGAGTTTTAGAACCTAAATAATGTCTTGGGTGGAAAGAGCAATTAATAAAACCAAAATAGCATGCCTAACCTACAAAAAAAATTTGATAAGTCAGCTTTTTCTATTAAAAAACTAATGGAATTTAACCAAATAGGGAAAGTTGGAGACGGATAATAGATCGGAGGGCAAAATAGTTTCGTTTTAAATTTCGGGAGGGGCATGTTAACATAAATGACACAGTTCAGGAGAAATTTTTAAAACTTTTCCTTCTTGTAAAATAAGATGTACAACAACATCATTCAAGTATTCAATGAGGGTATGATTATAATTTTTTTTATACAAAATAGGGACAAATCTACAATTATCAAAAATTGAGTGAGGGCATGTGCTCCAACTTAATAAAACTTGCCTTCGTCAATGAGTGTAAAACAAAAAAACCTACAGTGTAAAGCTTTCACATGTTACAATATTTGAACTCATTTTTCTAATTTTGATTGGTTTGACCAAACATACTATAAGTGTGGGTTTAGTAAGATAATGTGCTTCTATTTTATTTTATATTTTTGTAACCAGCCTCCTTGTATTTTATTTGTTCTCGAATTTATATAATAGCTTACCAACAAAACATATCATATTAATTTAAGTAAATTGCTCGGAAGGTCCTTGACCTTTTTTAAAAGGTACAATTTAGTTCTCAATTTTTTTTGTTTAATTGGGTTTAATCATTGAAAAAGTTACAATTTAGTCCCTCCTAGTTAATTTTGGATGAAAAAAGTTTTGACTACTTCAGTAAGGGTATTTTAGTAAAATACCTAATATATTATAAAGAAATTAAAATTAAAACTAAAAAAATTAAAATTAAAATTAAAACTTAAAAAAATAAATTAAAAACAAAAAGCTTGAAAACTTCAATGCTTCATCAATGAAGGTTACAAAAATATAGGAAGAAGAAACCAGGCGATCTAGCCAAGTCACCTTTGTGATTTGGGAAAGAAGTAATGTTCTTGGAAGAGAGAGAAAGAGAGATCGGGAGGGATGTTGGAGGAGAGAAAGATCTGGTCGAAGTCAAGTACCCAAACCCAGTCCCACACCCCAATGTTGTAAGCCCAGATAACATCGTCCATCACACTGCCCCCACATTGTGAGCCCAGCCTCGTCACTATGCTAACAAACTTCTCAACTTCTCCAACGACGATCTCTTTTCCTTAACCTCTAACTCCGCATTGATCTCCACCACCACTATAACATCCCTTTGCCTCCTTCAACGACCTCCTCTTTTGTAGCTCCCACTGACAAAAATCAAGGACCTCGGCATCCCTATAAGATCCTCAATAGAAATTCAACCTAGCTAAGCTAATTCTGTTCAATTTCACCTACCAACTTTGTGTGTGTGTGTGTGTGTGTGTTTTTTTTTTTTTTTTAAGCAAAGTGTCAACACGGTGGAGTTGGAGTGGCTATCACGATTTGCCAATGACTTGTTCAGCGACATCCCAATGGGAGAGAAGATTGCCTTAGGATCATTTGCCGTGATTTTCCCAAAGGATGCATCGTTTTCTAGTTGAATAGCAAGAAGCAAGCGATCAAAACCTATTGTTTTAGAGAGAAAGAGAGATTTTTGAAATTGGAAATAAAAGAATTAACGAGAATGAGGAATTTTTTAGGGGGAAGAAGGAGACCAAATCTACAGAAATTATTATAACCGACTATGAAATTTTTGGAAGGAAAGGAGGCCAAATCCTTCTCTCTTTTTGTGTTTTTGTTAGAATCTTTTAATAAATTTTTGTTTTAGTTTGTTATTAAATCATTTAATGTATCAATTATTTTAAAGAAGTAATTTGGTAATTTTAATTAAAAAAGAAGTCTAACAAATTTTTTGATCCAAAATTAAAAGGTGAAGGATCAAATGACACATTTTTTTAACGGTTAGACTTAATTAAATGAAAAAAAGGTTGAGGACCTAAAATTTGTGTGTGTCTATATATGTACATGCACATATAATTTATACAATAGACATATATATAGTTCAGATTAACAGATTATATAAATTAAGAGATACTCAATCCGTAATCCAATATGTATACATCGAATTTAAAAAATTCCTAATCTAAAACCAATATGTATTCTTTATAATCCATTCCAATCCGGCAGATTATATTGGATTGAAAAGATTGGCAAATTCTATGAACACCCCTTGTTATATTTTATCTTATACGGAAAATTATAAAAATTCCTATAAACTAATAAACTATGTTACTTGTATCAACATGTCCTCCGAACTTCAAAACATATATGTTTTTTCCCCTGATCTATTATTCGTCTTCACCTTTCCTTCTTCCATCAAATTCTATTTGTTATTTAACAGAAAAAACTGATTTGTAAATTTTTTTTTTGCAAGTTAGGTATGATATTTTTGTTTTATTAAATGCTCTTTCCTCCAAAAACATTAGTTAGGTGCTAAAACTTATCTATCATAGTTTTTAGAGCTGGTAAGAAGGAAGAAAGAGGGAAAAAAGTTTTTTAAAAAATCATTGAGAAACTCATTAACAAAAAATTGCTCATCAAAAAATAAAATATTAACTTAACAAAAAAAATCTAGCAGAAAAAAAAACCTAACCAACCAAAATTCTTGCTTTTGTGCTATAAAGTATAAATATTGGGTTTTTATTTTTTTGGTTTTTGTTGGAAGAGTTTTTTTTTCTTATGTAAGTCAATAAGCTTGTTAATGCAAAGATAAATTCATTCTTAAATTTTGTATTCAGATTTTTTTTTGTGGAACAATTTTTTGGGTTTGTTTGTCAATAAGTTTCTTATTCCAAAGTAAATTTGAATGTGAGTGTGGATTCTTAATGAGCTTGTCAAAAAGTTTCTCAATGATTTTTTTTATAAAATTTTTCTCCTTTTTCTTGCTTTTTACTAACTCTAAGAAACTAAAATAGATGAGTTTTAACACTTAAATAACGTTTTGGATGGAAAGAGCAGTTAATAAAACCAAAATATCATGCCTAACTTGTGCAAAAATTGACAAGTTAGTTTTTTTCGTTAAAAAACTGATGGAATTTAACGAAAAGGAGAAAGCTGGAGACAGATAATAGATCATGGGCAAAACATATTCTTTTTAAAGTTTAGAAAACATTTTGACACAAGTGACACAATGCAGAGGAAATTTTTAAAACTATCCTTCTTATGAAATAGAGGATACAACAACATCATTTAAGTATTCAATGAGGGTACAGTTATAAATTTTCTTAGAAAATAAGGACATATATACAATTATAAAAAATTGAGTGAGAGTACATGCCCCAACTTAATTAAACTTGCCTCCATCAATGAGTGTAAAACAAAAGGCAGCTACAGTATAAAACTCTCATATGTTATAGTACTTAAACTCATTTTTCTAATATAGATTGGTTTGCCAAAACATATTATAGTTGTGGGTTTAGAAAGATAATGTGCGTGTATTTTATTTTATTTTTTTAATCAACCTCCTTGTATTTTATTTGTCCTCGAATTTATATAATAGGTTACTAACTAAACATAACATATTAATTAGGGTAACTTGCTCGAAAGGACCCCAACTTTTTTCAGAAAGTGTGATTTGGTCCTCAACATTTTTTTATTTAATTAGGTCTATCTATTAATAAAAGGTACAATTTGGTCCCTCATTGTTTAATTTTGGATAAAAAAAATTTTTAACCACTTTAGTAAAGGTATTTTAGTAAAATATCTAATATATTTAAAAAATTAAAATTAAAACTTAAAAAAATAAAAAAAAAAGGAAAATTGAAAATTAACAAAATAAATTAAAAACAACAAAAAAAGCAAGAAGAAATCCAAAGATCTAGCAAAGTCATCTTTACAATCTAGGTGGGAGGGTAAGTTCCTAGAGGAGAGCGTGAGAGTGTTTGGGAGGGATGCCGGAGGAGAGGAAGATCTGGTCGAAGTCGAGTGCCTAAACCATATCCCATGCCCCTACCTTGTAAGCTCATATAATGCCGACCATCGCACTACCCCCACCTTGTGAGCCCAGCCTCGTCATCATGCCAACAACCTTCTCAACTTCTCCAATGATGATCTCTTTTCCTCAACTTCCAACTCTGTCACTAACGTTATTGGTCTTCACCACCACCACTACAACCTCCCTCCGCTTTCTCCAACAACTTCCTCTTCCTCTGTAGCTCCCACTGACTTCATCAATGAACTCAACGTCCCCACAAGATCCTCAATAGAAATTCAATGTAGCTAAGCTAATTATGTTCAATTTTGCCTTCCAACTTTTTTCATTTTTTTTGTGTGTGTGAGCTGGAGTGGCTGTTGTTGTTTGTTGACGACATGTTTAGTGACTTCCTGATGGGAGAGAATGTAACGACTCGCCTTTTCGGCCATCACTTAACTTTCATAAACCTCGTTACTTGTATAGTAATCTTACTTACTTAGTAAGAAAATACTGAATTACAAAAAAATTTTCTTAAACATTTAACATTTTTTAAAATGTAATTAAAACTGTTGCGACCTTTGTCACCATTCCAGTTGAGACCTCGCTCAACATTTGCCTTTAAAACCATTTCAAATCGTTTCTTAAAACTACTAAGAAACATTTATTAAAACATAGCTTAAAACATCATTTCATAATTGTATAACATTTAGTACAATGTATCTTAAAACCTTTGAAAACATTTCTTAAAACCTTGAAATCACTATATTAAATAGTGTAAAACCTTTTCTTTGCATTACGGAAGCAAACTGTAGTGGTATCCATTCCCACATCTTCGCATCTGCCCTCCTGCAGCACCTAGCTCCTCTAACGGGTCCTACTGGTTACTCATAAATTACCTACATCATGAAAAACTTCTTATGAGCTTGCGCTCAGTAAATTCAAACATAAACTCACAAAGCGATTAAACATACTTTAAAAACTTTTATCATAAAAGCCTTTCTCTTGAAACATATTTCATAAACGTACTTCATAAACATTTTTCATAAAACATTTCTAAATTGTTCCTCATAAACGTTTTCATAACACGCTTGAAACATTTATAAAACGTTTCTCATAAACGCTTTCATAACATGTTTGAAATATTTATAAAACGTTTCTCATAAACGCATTCATAACACATTTTCATAAAACATTTCACATGCAGCAATTCTCAGAATGCTTTTCTTAAAGCATCATTTATAAACCTTTTCTTGAAAACATAAAGATGTTTTTCATAAACATTTAACGTAAAACATCTCTCAAAATATCTTTCATAACATAACATATAGATATTTCATAAAAAAGAATTCAAGTAGCATCAAAATGCATGATTCTATTTATGTTCAATTATAAACTTCTGATTATGAGCATTTTATGAACACTCTTTTCTTACTATAACTTACTATTCTCGTTTCTTAACTTTTTTTTTATCTTACTTTAACTTTCCATCCTTGTCCTTATCTTTCCTTATCTTGTTTTCACTTTTCTTACCTTACTTTAGTGTTCGTACCAACTCATCAATCATGAGATCATAAACATAATGGTTCCATTGCGGAAGACTTGTGACCATCGATCACGTGGTCAAGTACCTCACACCTTGGAGGTCAAACGTTAATTTTACTTTCATTACCTCATAACACAGAGGCTGGTACGACACTTTCCTTTTATCTTTACATTACCTTCTTATTAACTTTCGTGTGCATGTCACATGCATTCACATCATATGCAAACATACTTGCAATTTATACTTGTATCGTAAAATTTATCGCATAATAAATGCAACTCATTGCATAATAAATGCATCATGTATTGCAACCACCTTTTGCAAGTCATAATATGTACTCCAACACTTATTGCATAACATATGCAACATATAATGCATTCACAACTTTTATTTCAAAACTTAACTTAATGCATCATAAATGCAACTTAATGCATAACAAATGCACCATAAAGCTTATAACTTAAATTATAAAATATTATGCATTGTCAAAAATGCAAAGCATACTTTAAATACTTTTTAAATCATAACTTGTACTTTTAAACACATTATGCATATCAATATGCAATAGACTTTAAACATAACAATTGCAAACTCATTGCAAATCTTGTTTTAAACTTTAAAACCATTTGCATAATAAATGCAAATATACTTTAAAATTAACTTGCAAGCAATTGCAAACACATTTGTGAACATATAAATAAGTATTTGAAAATCTTTTACTTCATGCTGTAGGTGAGATCTGAATTTACCCGACTACGGTCTAGCACTCTCTATTCCGTTCCTATCTCGTTCCTTTCTCATTCCTTCCATCGGTCGGCTTCTGTAACCTGATCATACGACAGCCGACTCATTAATTAACTTTCTTTATAGTCAATCCACTCGATTGATAATAAAACATAAACATTAACCATTCTTTCCTCTATTTCATAATTCGGTATACTGTCAGTTTACCCTTTCCTTTTCTTAATTTTGTAACCCACTGGGTTACCTCTTGTTTACTTAAACATCTCTTATCAAATCTCTCATCACACATGATGGTTACATTACTTAACGTATTATGAAATATTTTTCGTCTAAGGGCGTTATGCTAAATCGGAGTGTCCGGCTCCGTTTTAGCTGTTTTCGTAAAAATGATGATTTTACCTTAGGCAGGTTTTTCGTCCATTTCGTAACTTGACGAAACTCATTACTTAACTTTAATATTCCGTTACATACATAATATGGAAAATTACCACTGAGAAACATTTTCCGACATCAAGCGTTTCAGGTCCGTTTTGGCCATTTTCACAAAATGACCATTTTGCCCTTAGTCTATTTTTCCTTCATTCTCACATAAAATAGTGTGCCAATCACTGATCATGTAATTTCATAAATTTTATGAAAGCATCTAAAACAATTTACTTTAAGCGATTCATACTATAAGCAAGATTGCTTCTTACTTGGACTCCGAGCTAAGCGGGTCCGGTTGTATCTCGTTGAATCTACAGTATATGAAACATCCTTTGTAGTGCTCCTCGAGCGATCATGAATGGCTAAGAATGCTTCCTGGAGATCATACATTCTTTAACACATCATTCTAGACTCCGATAATGCAGTTTGAATTGCCTTGATCCGCGTGCAGTTGGTTCTGGATGATTTTTACTGGAGTGGAATTAGCTCGAACAGAGGTCACCATTGCATTCAGAGCATTGAAATGAGTTGGGAGGCGGTCTCGGATCATCGATCGGAGGTCTGGATCACAAAATCCTAAAACGACCATTGACCGATCGTTGACCGCCATTGACCGGTGTCAAACAGCCCGGTTGATGGCTGGGCTTGAGTCTACCCCCCCCAAATTGACCCTCCTGAGTCCATTGGTGGGGTCAATTTTACTCAATTTGGCATCCATCCATGCAAATTGAGTTGTCGTTGACAGTGGGAAACAGCAGATTCCAATCACGGCCTTCCGGCGACGGTGGCCCAAAATTGACATGGGAAAAAGCTTCCCCAGGTCACTCTGAGCATTTCCCCCATGGTGGGGCTGCTCAACATAGCATGAAATGGCGGTTCGAAATACCTCCACGGTGGCCTACGACAGCGAGGCCGTTCTCCCTTTTCCGGCGGCTGTTGCCTGCAATTGAGGAGTCAAATCTCCTCCTCTCAACCCTCTAAGTGTGATGGAGCCATCAATTGGGCTCAATTTGGCCTGAAATAGCGAACCCGATCATCCTCCACGGCGACAACGACGGCCTTGGTGGAACTCCGATGAGGGGCGGCGCAACCGGGCAATTGGGTGAGGGGTTTCACTCCCAGGCTCCCTCTGAATCATTTGGCACCAACGGTGTGCCTCACCGCCGCCAGTGACGGTAGCTCTGACAAAGGTGCCATGGCGGCGACGAGGGTGGTCCGTCGAGGCTGATCTAGTTGAAATCGAACTGGGAAAAAGATACCATCCTGCTCCTCTCCTCACACTGAGTCCATAGACACCAAAATCACGTCGATTGGTGGTTGGACAGCGAAGAAATCAGCTCGGGAAAATATAGGTCTCACCGCCACTTTGGGCGGCACATGAGCCCTCCTCTGGCAGCCTTTTGGGCTGCTCGACACACCGTCAAGCTCAGCTCGTCGAGAGCTTTCCAACGGTGTGGGAGGTGTCGAAAACAAACATTGAATTCTTCGATTGATTTTTGAGGAGAGAGAGAGAAAAGGTAGAGAAAGAAAGTAGAGAGAGAGCCGAGTTTGCTCGAATTTTCTTTTTTTTTTCTTTTTCTCTTTCTTCACTTTTATATAAAAATTTTGTGGTCTACGCAGTCTAATCTTGTACTGCGTGACCTTAAACAGTCCAATTCTTACATTGCATTACTTTTGCAGTGTAATTTTGTAACGCCCGCCTAAATTTATGTAACAGATTATGTTATGATAGATAACGACGTTTAAATGTTATATTATGATAAGTGTTATGATATATAATGTGATGGTGCTAACCATTTTATTTTAAGTGTTATGACAGGTGACGCTCGTGTGGAATTGATGTGCTCAAATGTTCATGTCATTAATGTTATATGTTTAATTATATTTTTATTGATAATTAAATGTTATGAATGATTTTTGAGTGTTAAGGCAGATAGGCAGGCTGGACCATTCAGTTCGGCAGGCCGAAATGTTTTCCTCAGAACGGTAAGCCGATGGTATATCATCGGTAGGCTGGACTTCAGTGATCGGCAGGCCGAAGATAGAGATCGGCAGGCCGAAGACAGCTGACAAGCAGTCAGCAGAAATTTCACAAAATTATGATAAGGTTGAATTTGTGATAAGGATAATTTATTCTGGATAATTAACATAATTATGGGATGATTTGTTTAATTTTGGTAATGAAGCAATTGACTTTTGATTTATTTGAATTAATGGATAAAATTTTCCCATTTTAC